>JANAKD010000374.1:0-21023 GCA_027627215.1 Lecanicillium saksenae | reverse complement strand
AAATAATCGCAAAAAAAAAGTACTGAGTAGCGAGCAGCTAGCAGCAGCTAAAAGGGAAGGGACGGGACGTGAGCTGGGGCAAAGCGGGTGAGTGGGCGAGAGTGGGCGAGTGGAGTCGGGCAGAAAGGGCACAAAGGAGGCCAGGCCAGATGGGCAGCAGGCGTGGGTGGGTGCGAGTGCGTGTGTCCTTTGGAGTGGTAGTGGTGCTGGGTGCTGGCGTAATAAAGCCAAAAAACTGGGAAGAGAGGAGAAATAAAAGGTTGGAAGAAAGAGAGAGGCAGAGGGGGGGGGATAAAAGATGAGCAGGGACGCGGTCGAGCAGCCAAGGCAAATTGAAAGAGCAAGAGGAAGAGAACACGGGATCCAACGACAGCTAATGGACGCTAGCTGGGGGCGTCGATATGTAGAAACGGGTATCGGTGTAGCGGGCGAGCCAGCGGGATGGTACTTGGACAGCTACTGACAGATGGATGTGGAAATTGTGTCAGTGGTCAGTGGTACATGTTTGGTGGCATCAGCGCTATCTGGAGGGGAAAGCCATGGATGAGCCGGGCGAAGGCAGGGCGAGGCGTGAGAGGAGGGCGGGTTTGGTGCTGGTGCTTATTATAATCAAGGTGGACTGATGTGATGCAGTGAATGCCTGCTGGAGTGGTACGGCGTAGGTACGTAGCGTGTAGAAGAAGTGCAGTTACCGGGCGGTTTCCAGGCAGATGATGAATGGAGAGTACCTGAAGGGGATTGATTGAATGGGCTACGAATGAAGAAGGGTGTGGCTGAGAAGATGAGGTGGGATTAGGAAGAGGCAGAGGCAGAGGCAGAGGCAGAGGCAATGGCAGAGAGGATACGTACCAAAGCCTCGGATTGCAGCACAAAGGTGGGCGCGCATAGTTACTGGGCCAGCTTCCAGCACTCCAGCAACCACCTAGGTAGGTACGACCCAGGCAGGTAGTGACGCTGAAAAAAAAAAAAGTCTCAGGTACAACCACAGTCACTCTCGCACCGCTAGCGTCCCCCAAACACCCTGTAGTGCCCTTGTAGTCGGCAGCTCGTGCCAATTAACTGGAGCCTGTGATTCACGACCGACCAGCATCAATACCTGCTCTTACTAGCAAACTTTGCTCAAACCAAATGTACCCTCTACAGTGACCTGGAATGTCGCCCAAGGTATATGGCCTCGATGTCTGCATGTCTCTGCCGCAGGCTCATGCAGGCCCGGGCACTACTGCAGCCAGATGCCGGGCGGCGAGGGGGGGTGGAAAACACCACGACTGGATGGGAATGAATTGAATCTCCTTGCTCTTTTTCTTGTGCTTCCTTTCTGCGATTCGTACGGTTGCCTCGGCCCGGGTCGTTCCAACAAAAGTCGTGAAACGTGAGCTGGGGGGCCATATAAGAGGGCCTCGACCAGCTTGTGATGGGTGCGAGGTACAGCGAGAGAGTCATGGCGCATGTAATAGTAGGCCAAATTTAGGCACAGACCAGGCAAAGGGAGAGAGATTAAACCAGAGAGGCGAAAAAAAAGTAAGCGCAAGCAAAAAAAGAGTGACTTGGGCTGCCATCACACGCACCATGTATGACGGGCATCATAGCCTGGTAACGCAGCGACACGCGGTCATGGTTTGAACAACAATGCACGCCATGCTCAATTTCTTTTNTTTTTTTTTGCTCGCACTTTTCTTCGCCCCTGAAATCTCTTTACATCATTCCTATCGAGGCAGGGGTCGACCAGGACGAAAAAAATCTATGAGGTAAACGGAACTGCAGAGCGCGTGCGAGACATACATACGCCCCAGTGCAGCAGCCCAAGGGAGAGCGAGGCGAAGGGGAAAATCAGTGTGCAAGGTACAGGACAGGTACTTTGTTGCGGATGGACCAAGATGCCAGCGCAGCAAACCAGGGGACAGGGGGTCGGGTTGGCTTAACCCAAACGGCCGGCCCAAGTAGAGAGAGACAACTGACTGGAAAAGGACTGGATGGGGGGCAGCATGAGGAAGAGGAGAGCCAGACAAGCCAAAGACAGGGCCAGTCCCAAGGCTGTGGCGCTCGGCATATGGAGGGGGAGAGGGTACTTGGGGAGGGGCCCTCTTCTTTCTCATCCCTCTTCCAGCCCTGCCCAACTTATTTTAGGCTGCAGGTAGCGGACAAGGTAGAGAGGCAAGGTAGTCAGCGAGAGAGAAACGGTTCGCTAGGTAGAAACGGGTGCAGGGGACAATGGCAGATTCACACATCGAAAAGCGGATTGGAAATGAAAGGGACATTACCAACCAAACTTGTCCCCAACATTATTAATGCATCTTGAAAAGAAGAAGAAACTTTATTCAACAGTCCCTTCTTTTTTTGCTGCTAGTGGCCGTTGCTGCCCATTGCCAGAGTAACAACGGCTCGTCCCGTTTTATACACGCCCCCCGAGGTTAACTACGTAGTAGTCTCCCTCTCTGTTCCCGGCTTCGCCCTCGGGCAGCCAGCCAGTCACTGCGACACTGAAGACGACAAAGGCTTTTGCGCTACCACTTTTGTGAGTAACGTGTGTATATTCCCGTGTTGAACAAGAATGTCACCATCGGCAGATTTTTCTTCAAACCGAGCTGATCATTCTTCTACACGGCTACGTCACCCCCAGATAAGCTATACCATCACGAAAGGGTCTCAACGCAGCGCAACGCAACGCTACCCGTTTCATATCTTATTTCTTTTTTATCAGACACTCTTCTGGCGCGCAAGTGGCCAATAGTCTTGACATGTAGATCCAATGTGTCACTCACTTTGTTTTTTCGCGTCCCATCCACCACCATGACTACCAGTCTACCACCACTACACGCCCCCCAGTCGCCCAAAGTGGGGACTTGTTCCTTCCTGCTCGTCAGTGCCTACGCTTGTGTCTCTGCTGCCCAACATCCTCGTCCCAGCCATACTGTCATGAAAGCATCTCTCGGCCTGCTTTGCTTTACATATTTCTCGCCCCTCCATTTTTCCCTTGCACTTGCGTCTTCTCTTGCATGATGCCCAGCCTCTCATTGATCGATTGGCCCCTCTTCCTGCCGAGCCGCATTTTTTTTCCTTCTCCTCGAATGGGGGCTATACACTGCGCGCTACCATCTCGCAGCGGTGGTATCACATCACCATCTTGCAGCCCAACCATACCTGCACCGAGGAAAAACAAGCTTCCCGCACCATTGATATCGGGCTTAGTCCAATGCACATTCTTCATCATACTTCTCGGACATTCTACAACATCT
Organism: Lecanicillium saksenae; assembly: GCA_027627215.1. Classification (NCBI taxonomy): domain Eukaryota; kingdom Fungi; phylum Ascomycota; class Sordariomycetes; order Hypocreales; family Cordycipitaceae; genus Corniculantispora; species Corniculantispora saksenae. The sequence continues at coordinate 17,787 of JANAKD010000374.1, read as the reverse complement.
GTCTTCCCCGCCCTTGAACTTGTTCCACCTCCTCCACCATCATCAAACCCCCCCAAAACTTCCCCAGATACGGCAAATACATGCGCAAGACTCCATTTCAAGCCCGGTTCGCGACCTTTGTAGCCCTCGTTCACTTCTCACAGGCATTGCAGAGAGTACTCGTACCGTATTAGCTTACATCAGGCGCCGCCTGTAACACCGAGCTCACGACTCGCCATGCCGGTCCTTCCCAGCAATTCTTTCGCGCATGAGGTTTCTGCCCTTGCCAGTACAAACCCATCGAGGTTCCACGTCTCCCCGATGGAAGCCCAACTGTGGGGAACGGCGGAAAACGAATCTCGCTTGGGCTTGGGCTGCCCACCCGCCTTGTCGCCTGTGTAAGCTTAGCTTGGACAGGGCCCTGCTTCCTCCACCAGAGGCTTCTTCTGGACTTGGTGGGCGATCAGCAAGGCGTTTTTCATTCATACCGGGCTTGCCTCTTCCCGGTCGAGCCTTCGCTTCGCTGTCTTGCTCTTGCACACACCCAGGCGGGGGCACACTCAACAGACACGCACGCTCCGCTGTTGGATTGCGTCGTTGACCATTGACAAAGAATCAAGGCCATCTTGCCCAAAGCGGGGCTGACATGTCTCATCCTTCCAGTTCCAATGATGATGCTGGTTCATTGTCCCTTTGTGTGCCCATTCAAGAAAATTTTTGCTCGAATCCCGAAAAACCGCTCCCCAAATCTCACAGGTACAGGATACATTTCCCCGATAAGCACAATAATACAAGGCTGTAGCGCCCATCATGTGCCTCGATCGTTGATGACGCCCAGCTGAAAACGCAGGCCCAGCATCGACTGTTGCTCAAATAGGTTCCCACCATGAACTCCTCCTCTCACGAACCAGATGAGATAATTCATGCCACTCCAAGAAACCATTGTTTCAATACGCATTGAAAGAAATGGAAAAAAGGCGTGCCAACATCTAGTTCGCATCGCCGCACCGCGTCAGCCACCAATGACCTCCCCCATGCAGCTACTGTCGTCGTCGATGCAACCTCGGCCGCCCAGTGACTATCATTCGCAGTGTCATGCTCAAGCTTTTTTTTTCGCGCCACCCACCAGAAGAAGAAAAAAANGGGACCCTTGACTAGATAGTCCGAAAAGGGAAGAGGAAAAAAAATCTCTCAAAAAAGGTATCAAGAAAATTTCGTCACCGGCGCCATCCGGGTGAACTTGCCAGCCGCGAGCACTCTGGGGGAGAGGAAAGCGGACGGCCTATCGGCGTACACCACATCATCGTCCTGCACCCCATATGTCCTTTCCCCATAGGCTCCTCTCCCTGGCAGCTTATATTTCTTCCTGTCCATCCAAGCCAGCGCATCAGGTGGCGTCGAGTTAACTTTTTTTTTTTTAAAAAAAAANTCATTCGTCTGGCATCTATCGGATGAGTAATTCCTGTCTCTCAACAACACGTCCACCTTCGCTGGCGTTTCAAGTAGAGCTCATGTGGCTTGCTAGTTTTGAACCTGACTCGACTATATTTGGATTTTGACTGCAAAGTAGCCTTCTTTATCAGTTCATTGTTGCAGATGAGGCGAGCAAAAGTGACAGGTGAATGTACCTACACCAGTCAAGGCTGGGCATCCAATATCCAGCGTGGCGACGTACACACGCGCACGCACCTCCCCTTCAATATCCGAGCCTACGTCAAAAAGTCATTATAAATCAGCGCATGATACGGGACTGCATCTCCAAACCATGTCCATCTCTTTTGCGGTGTAGGCAACATGCTGCGCAAGCAGCCCCAATTCTAGATGCACAACAGTGCAGCATCGGGGTGGCGTTTTGTGAGGTGGTGGATAAGCAGAAACAAACAGCTGCATGATTGCCTGCCCACCATCCCTCTGTGTTTTGCCAAACCGTCCGTCTGCCGTCCTCTCTAACTAGACTACATATGGCATATATTTGCCACTGGACTAAACTCTTTGCGGTTGAGACAAGAGATGGAGCGGACTGTGTTTCGTCCTGTTTCTCTCCCTCTCGACATGATGGCTTCATCGCGTGTAAGACTAGAACGCTGCTTCCAGTTGCCGATGTGACTAGCATTTGGCATCATGAAACACGTGGCTCTCTCTTCCCGACGCTGCCATTGCTGCCAGTGCTGCCTTGGTGTTGCCTTCTCATGATGGAATCCACCGCCGTAATGCATGCAGCGACTCTCGTGAGCGGCCGCATATCAGGCCGCCTCAAAACCGGTGACTCTGGCGCTGCCCGCCTCTCCTACGTTCACGGTCAGTCACCAGCAAGTCCGACGACAGTTGTGGATTTAAAAAAAAAAANGATAAAAGCATTGTTTATTATGCAAAGCTATTCGAAGACGAGTAGCGGTGTGTCTGTCCGTCTACGAATGGGGATGGAAGCCACACTTGGTCGTCTATATTGATATTACCTCGCCACCACTCTGCTTCCGGGTCCTGTCTGCTGTACAACCGCACTTGCAACCCAGAAACCGGGGAGCTGCCAACCATGCGCGCTCTGTCTTTGTTGCAAGTAGCTCCAGGAGGCACTCTTGTTGTAAAGCCAAGACTGGTGCGTCGGCTGCTGCACCCTGTCCCGCTCGTCGACACGATAGAGTGCGTCAGACGCCACAGTTCTTGCAGAAAGCCATCTGGTGACTCGTCACTAAACCACTTGCCGCTGTCGATTCGCGCTGAGCGACCGGTGGTCGTCGTAGTCGTGGTCGCGGCGCGGTCCGCTTCTCTTCGTCACCTCGCTGCCTTGATCGTGGTTGGACAGCAACCTCGACCTCGGACTATGGTGTGTTGCACAAGTCGGCTGCGGACGACAACACTCACGTCGCCACGGAATTGCGATTTTCACTCCTTCACAAGTCGGGTCGGCATCGATAGTTTGGGTGTATGTCCCGGGTGCATCCAGTGTAGCCAATCCATCATCGTAGTCTTGTCGTACATGTTTCTCGATTTACATATATACGCTGAAAAAAAAAGTGCGAAAGAAAGAACAAAAAGTAAAAGTCTAAGCTGGAATGTCCATGTCAGCCACCACGGGCCGGTGATCCGAGATCCGTACATTGTCATCAAAGCTGTTGGCCAACACCGCAAACGACTTGACCTTGGCCGCCCGCGGCTCCTGGATGAAGAGAAAATCAATGCGCTGTGGCCACTCGCTCGGCTCGCCGAAGCTCGTGTACGTCAGATGGTTGCCGTAGCGGTTCTCGGCGGGCACAAGAGCAGAGATGTCCGACATGCCGGAGCCCTCGGCGACCATCATCTGGTACGCGCYGTCCTCGGGAGTGCTGTCGGTGAATATGGGCGCCTCTGTGGCGCCGTTGATCTTTTCAACCACGTTCTGGCGATGCTGTCGTCTCCAGCCGCCGTTGCGGCTGAAGCCTCCGGTTGTAGAGCCGCGCCAGAAGAGTTTGTCCTTCTTGTCGGCCCAAGGCATGTCCAGGGTCTCGTTGTACTCGACTTTGCCGTACCAGTACCATGGTGATGGGTAGACCAAATCGGCATAGGAGGAAATTTTCGACTGTGAAAATACGGGAAACAGATCGTGTGTTACTTTGAACATGTTTGGACGATCGAAAAATCCGTATGTCTTTCGGAGAGACGGTGTCAGACAAATGTCTGACAAAGCTGTAGTGTTGTAAACGAAACCAGCCTCACTTAATGAGTATTGGCGCACATCATCCACGCCGTCGTCATCTTCAAGAGTCCGCGCTGCGCTATCCGGGGCGCAAGACATGCGAGAATTCGTCCAGGTCGCTTCCCGCTGAATATTGTTAAACCGAGTCAGCTTGGTCTCGTCGAACCGCTGTTTCTCGCTCAGCTCCGGTGAAGTGGCCGTAAAGTCGTTTGCAGGAGACTTCCGCTTCGCTGCTGCTGGCATGGCGACACGACGTGCCTTGTCGACCAGCCGTGTCAAGTCATCGTGAGGAAGCACCACACGGGGCTCATCGTGTAGGTTGAAAGCGAGATCCATATCCGGAAGATAGGGGAGCATCTGCTCCAGCATTCCCACTGTGGCATTTCGTTGCCACTCTGGACCACCAGCATAAAACGCTACTGAATGGTCGCGGATGGCGACGCCAAGAAGCGAGTTGTCGTAACCCAAAGCTTCCTTGGCACGGCCTCGAATAGTTGCCGGTTTCAAGCCCCAGAACGGCGTGATGAGGTCATACACAGTGTCAAACTCATCAATCATTTGCACGTCATTGCTCTTTGCAAATTCAAACCACTTGTCGAAGTGAGGAGGCGGGGGGATGCCATATCGCCTGCGATATTCTGCCACAGCGGCCTCGAGCGTTTTTGACTGCCTCGATACGGTCTCCTCGAACTGCTGCTGCGCGTTTTGTGTGAGATGCTTAATAGGATGGGTTGAAGAGTCAGAAAAATCCTTCGGTGTCGACCCAGTGTTCGTTCCTATAGGCTCTGCCTTTGAATCTGATACAGCTGAAGCTGGCGCTGGTGTGCGCCTCGGTGGCTCCGGGGTGGGAGGCACCTGTGATTGCTGCGATTGCTGCTGTGTACGCTGAGGAGCATTTGATGGCTCTTGACTTTGTGGGATAGGCGTAGCTTTCAAGTGAAGAAGCGAATATGAAAAAAAGAAGAAGAGCGTCACAGCCATGACGAGTGCCCATGGCCTCCGCCGGGGGAAGATGTCCAGCATCGCGTTATGGGGTAGCGCATGCAGTAGACAATAACTTGACCCTGTGCTGGCCACCAGGGTATGGGCGATGAGGCATGTAATACGATGCGATTTTTGATCGATGAATTTAGGAGTATCAAATCTAAGGCCCGCTTGATCTTCAGCTGCGACACTAAATGCTACGGCTCTGAGCCAATGTTTTAGCGCCTCGTCCGCTGTTGCGCGCTGTTGACAGTGGTCACCAGGGCGACGCATTATGTCAGCAACTCAGTGCGAGGCTCAGCGAAGTGTTCTCCTAGGAATAAGTGGCACAGAAAAAAACAAGGAAGATGAAGATTAATGAGAGTCTTCAATAACATATAGGCTCTCGCTAAGTGGCAGTAGTGAACAAACTATTTCTCGCCGACGTCACCACCGTCGCCCGGCGTGAGGGCGCATCGATACTGGCACTTGGATAGGAATGCGGGCAGATCGGACTCACTCAAGCGAAGTATAACAAACACCGCCTATTTCCGCAAATCTTATACAACAAATTAAATATAGAAGAAATATTAAAATAATTAGATAAACAATGAATCTTAGAATAAGCAAACGTACTTACATTATGAAAATAACTTAATGTAAAGAAACGGTACTACTGTGATAGAAGTTGAGGTCCAACTTGAAGACTGGTAATGTGTCACTGCGTCGCTTCTGCTGACACCGAGGAAGGCAGAGAGTATCTATCGCTGCTGCCGTTGAGGCATGCAACTGATGTCACTGAGGAAGCTAAGGGCATCCCTTGGCTGCAACATCACTTTTACATTCAATATAATCTTTCAATACTCGGAAATTTGGTGATACAACGCATTTTGGGGATAGGCGTTGATATGGAGGGTACTGGATTTGAATTATCAGTGTTCCTGAGGCATTCCCTAGAGTTGGCTGCTCTACAGCCCATGCAATGTAGACTACACACTAACTGTCCTCTAAACTGAAGAGGAATATTTGAAACATAAAGGCGGCTTGTGGTGTACGAACAGGGACATGCGATGTTCCCCCACTGACCACTGCAAGTAACTTTGAACTTCGTTCTCTCTTACCGCGCAATCAAGTACTGCCTTACGCACGAGCCTCGGAAAATATTTTCCGTCGGTAGGCAACATAATTAACACTTGTGTCCACTTCCTAGGGGCATCTCAGCCTTGACGGCGTTGCAAGCTGCGGTTCGGTCTAAAAGTCTTGGCAACGCTGTGCACAAGTCGCAAGTTCCGCCCCAACTAGCGTCATGCTACGAAAGTGACTCCAAAGTGAGAGCGTCTCCGTGAAAACTAGCATCCAACTGGCTTTACAAGTTAGAGATATACGTACGACACTAGAAGTTCGATAAAAATGCCAGTGTAAAGATTGAGCCAGGGCAGTCTCAAGATTTGTGGTCGTAGCAGGAGCATCCCTGTGCCCCCTAAAACTCCAAGAAATAAAGATAATCCCGGAGTTTTATGGGTCTTCCAGCGGGTGGGCGGAGTCCAGCGCCTGGTAGGGCGAGGTTTGGGATAAAAGTTGGGTATGACGTCGAGATTGGGTGTCAGATTAGTTAGTGTTAAGTATGCGTATGGTTAGGGCTTACTTCGAGGCTGTCTCGCAGTTGGTTGCCGAGAAAGCGTAGCTGAAACGTTCGAGAAAGGCATTCCATCAGCAGTGTACAGAGCAGGCAACTAAGTTGCCAATCACCAGGGCAAGTGAGGATCTGCACTTCTGCGGGCTCAGTGACGTAGATACAATCCAAGGGATGTATTGTCGCGAAGCCGGGTAAGACAGAGCAAATGACTTTCTCTAACATAAACAGCGGTCTGGTTCGCGCATGTTGTTTTATTGCCAAGAAACTGCCCGCAACTCTATCGGGAGATTTGCAGCGCCAGAACTCCTGCAAGGAGTTGCGAGCTATACCTAGGTAGTTAACAAGGTATATTAGAATAACTAGATATATAAGAAATAGTAAAGGCTTATTTTTTTCTCTTACAAAAGTGGTATTACTTTAGAACTGGTACATGATCAACCTGATGGCTGCCAATTGTATTGGTCCCCCTGGTGTATTGTGTATGCCAGCCATGCACCCACAACGGGGTGGTGTGGGTGGACTGGAGCGTTATTGCGAACCTGATGACGACGGAGACGCGTAACAGTAGGCTCAAACCGCTATGAAGTGCAATATAATTCCCTTATTAGTAGGCAACCGTACTTGGCACCTCCACTCAGGCGCGCAAGGTTGTCAACGCTTTTGATTCACGGCCTGGCATTTCCACTTGCCACTCCCATCCCTGTGCTCTATGTACTTAACCACTGCCACCAGCCGCCATCAACAATTTCGCCAAGTCTTTACATAATGCAACCACCAGCAGCCCAAGCTACATACCTATCTGGTAACGTTTGAAGGTACCGAGATTTGTAGTTGAAAACTGGAAGGCGTCGCCCCCCAGCTCAGGGGCAAACTGCTAGTGGGGATCTACCAGGTCAAACCGCTACGGGTTCCAGAACAACGGCAAACGACAAGACCGCACGCGACAGTTTGTTCGGCGCCATGACTACAGAAAAGGAGGACGAGCTTGAGCCATTCCTAGCTGCCGACAGACTCGAGGGACCGATTTATGACGAGCCTCGGCGCAATCCGTTTGCGGCTCGATCCTATGATGGTCGCGCCACCAGATCGAGGTCGCCGCTAGCCGCAGCCACTGTACCGCTAGGATTTCTTGGCTGCTGTGCGGCTCGCTACCTACGTCGTCAAGTACGATGCGTCGGCCCGCGGCATATCATACTACTTTTTAAGCTATACATTTCTAGCTTTGCGATAATAGCCTTCTTGGTGGCCCTAGTCCTTCCTTCGCACACGAATCCTCCGATACAATATAAAGTCCTCGAACACAGATGCGGCGCTGGACCCTCTCCGAGTGCAGGCTGCGCCAACACACACAACGAACGAATATTCATTGTGGCCTCCATATATGATAAGAATGGTGACCTCCTCGGTGGAAAATGGGGGCAGCAGTTGCTCGACCTCGTGCAACTTATCGGCCCCGAACATGCATTCGTGTCAATCTACGAAAACAAGAACGCGCCAGCTGGTACTGCCGCGCTTGACAGGTTCCGCCAACGGTTACCGTGCCAAAATGAACTTGTACATGATGCACACAACGATCTCTCCCAGTTTCCGAACATTACCATGCCCGACGGCTCTGTGCGAATGAAGCGCCTCGCTTACCTCACTGAGATGCGCAATCGGGCCATGTGGCCCCTCGACCGCTTCAACGAGCCTGCATTCGATAAAGTGCTGTACCTCAATGATGTTTTCTATCGACCTATTGATGCTGCCCAGCTTCTGTTTTCCACCAATGCTGATAGCAGTGGATACACCCACTACCTCTCCGCATGCGCAATGGATTTCAATGATCCAGGCATCTTCTACGATTCCTACGCTCTGCGCGACATTGAGGGCTACAGCCCTGGCTCTCAAGAGTATCCAATTTTCAGCCTCGAAGGAAGTGCAATCTCACGCCATGATATGCTGGGCGAAACTGACGCTGTCCGGGTCAGCACTTGCTGGTCCGGTATGGTTGCCATGCAGGCCAGATGGGTGCAAAACACCAATTCAACATCACTACCGAGGCCCGATTTCCAAGAGGTGGCTGCCCACGTTATTGATCCAGATGCGCCGAGGCCAGTCGAAGCCCCAATCAGGTTCCGATATGAGCCAGACGTATTTGCAGATTCCTGCGAATGCTGTCTATTTCTCGCCGACGTCACCACCGTCGCTCAGCGTGCGGGCGCAATCGATACTGGCACTTTCCTCAACCCGTTCGTGCGTGTTGCATACAAGCCCTGGTTGCTGTCCTGGACTCTGTTCAGCAAACGTTGGGAACGAATGTGGATTCCATTACAAACTTTTCAAACTTGGGCGTTTCGTCGGCCAGCATTCAACCCTTATCGCACAGTGCAAGAGGGCGAAGCCTTTACTGAGGAAGTCTGGGTGGGCAACCGCTCGCTGGCTGCCGGCGGCAGCTGGGAAATGAAGGAGCGTACGGGTCGAAACGGTATGATGTGCTGGGGACGCATGATGCACATCATGAAACAGGGAAATGCGCGCGGCGGTGGGAGGAATTGGGAGAAACCCAGAATCCCGAAGGGTCATATCTACTGAACAAATTAATTGGTGCGAATTCTTTCTTCGCAAGGCGTTCATTATTCTTCTTTTGTGTGTTTTTTTTTAGCTAAAACATTATGCATATCTCTCTAGCGAGTCTGATTTCGATCTTTTTTCTTAGCATCCCCTACGAAGGAGGGGCATCTTGAGGCGGCGCCCTAAGCTTTATAATATATCTTTTGTACTGCGTCTTTACGCGAAGGCAATTTGCCTCTTCTATTTCTCAAGTGCTCCATAATTGCTGGAATGCCTTGACAGTTTCTCCAGACAGAAGGGGGATAAAATACATTCGGTCAATATAAACCACTTCCAAAGTAATACCAAGAAATAAATAAGCCTTTATTATTCTAATATATCTTATATATTTTATTACTCTAATATTTCTTATAATGTTTATTACGCTAATATTTCCTGTACTTTTTACTACTCTAATATTTCTTGTAATTTTTATTTCTCTAATATTTCTTGTAATTTTTATTACTCTAATATTTCTTATAATTTTTATCATCTATAAATCTATTCAACTGCGGTCCTTTCTGTCCCCCGTCTTGCCAGGCTTCTCAGCAAGCAACTTCGAACCGCCTCGGCATAAGCCGTAGCAAGATACAAGCTAAGTACTGTATCTCTACGCGACGGTAATTGTTTCTCCTCTATTTCTAACGTGTAGTTTCCTCCTTGAGAATCCTCCACTCCGCCCAGACACCAAGGGTCGCCTCTCGCAGACGCTTCTGTTCCTCCCGGCTTGGCAGCAGAGCGGGATATCCGCGGCGCTCTCTGCTCTCGGACGTTTCAATGAGAGCAAATTCATCATCAGTAACTTGAGAGAAATTATACGATCTGAGTTCCGTTTTACCCCAGCTGGTACCTGCGATTCCGGCAAAAAGGAATTAACGACAATCATGATGCTTGGTAGAGTTGCGCCATACCTTGAGGTGAATCAGAGCCTTCCCAATCTTCGGTCAAGAAATGCAGGAAGCAGCCGTGAGATACCACGGCAATATCTTTATATGGTTGTTCTTTCAACCATTGACGCGCAGCTTGCGCTCTCGCCGCGACTGCTCTTTCTGTGTTGATGTACTTTGCCTCCTAAATGTAATCGTTAATACTAATTGAGTATATCGGAGACTTAGGGCTGGATCAAGGCGCACCTTTAGTTCCCATCCATTATGTACCAGGTCATAATTGACTCGCTCCGTCCCAAACTCCGCTCTAACCAATGCAAGAGAGCTTCCCGAATCACATGGCAGGTCGCTCACTTCCTGCACCTCAGGCCAGGCGTATATCTTCCCGGGCTGCTTTTGGGTGGGCTGAGATTCAAATGCAATTAGGGCCGTCATCAGCGTTCGTCGCAACGCCGAAGCCATCACAAGGTCGATCTTGGCGCCTGTATCCGCCTCCAGCTTGGCGATTCTCGCACCTAGCTCCTGGGCCTGCTCCTTGCCGCGGTCTGTGAGACTAGGGTCATGCAAGACATGATTATCGAAGCTGAGGTTGTGGGTGCCCTCGGCGTGACGAATCAAATGAATTGTCGGAGGCATGTTGTGCATGTTTAAGTCAAGTCTGTCTGTTGCTGCGACATTTGTTAGTCGCAGTTTACAGCGTTCACCCCGCACTAGCGTCAAGAGTCATATCAGGCTGTGGTAGCCTCTGAGAGCAAGCACTGTAAATTACGTACACAAAATCGAATGCAGATTTTCTTTCTATTAATGCTTCTTTATACTCTATTTTACAATGTAACTCTATAATGTTTTAACATGCGCGCAAATGCAGATTCTATAATGTACGAACAATGAAGGAATGATGGTGGGCGAGACACAATTACTCTGCCTGCTTAGATCTCTTGGTACGCAGCTTCATGAGAACATACACAAGAATGTAAGAGCTGAAAACCAGCAGAGTAACAATACCCGCATCTCTCCAGCCGTAGTAATACTCGTTGAGGTTGAGCGAGCGCAGGTAGTCATCGGCCTTTGTGTAAGTACAGACCTTGCAATCTGACGTTGCGCTAGGGTTGACCAGGTTGGCAACCGATCCAGGCCCGGGAGAGTGCAGATAGGTATCGAGATACTGACTGCATGTCTGACCACTGGGAGGGTCAAAACGAGCAAACTCGCGCTCTTTGCACTTGACATCGTTACCCCACATGGTGAATGTGAGGATACTGCCCATAAGATAGTTGAATGGATCGAGGTAGTACATCCAGTAGCGCCAGAACGGCTGGATCTGGGCGTAAGGAACGAGAACACCACAGAAGGAAACCAGAACACCAATGATGAGTGGATTGACCAGAGTAGCAGATACGACGTTGGGTGCGTATGCGGCGATAAACTGGCCAATACCGGTGTACAAGAATTCGTACATGAGCATGACATAGAATGTACCTCCGGCACGAGTGGAGGCTCCAGGGAAACCGACCGTGTAGTACCAGCAGAGGTAGTAAATGACACCGCAGACGACCAGATATGGCATCTCGGAAATGATGAGACCAGTGGTGAAGGCAAACCAGGAATACGTCTTGGACTTCTTCTCGCGCGTCTCGAAAATGTCACGGCGGCTGATGAAGAGCGGCTGGAGCTGCGCGAGAACACCGGGGGCGACAAAGATGAACTGGAAGATGGCAAACATCTTGGCCTGCAGGTCTCCGAATGAGTTGCCAACCATCCAGAACGAGAAACCATTGAAGAGCGCGGAGAAGATGTGCAGCATAACCTTGTTGTTCACGTACTCAGTGTTGCGCCACAGCGAAACGTTCATGCGCTGCGTGACAACACGAATCTGCTCGCCCATGGGCGTCGCAAATTCGTGGCCGTCATCAACAGTACCGGGTGGCTTGGCCGCAGCATCGGCGATGATGCTGTCCAGCTCGGCCGTCATCTTTTCGTGCTCGGGCGATGCGAGCCAAACCTGGTTCCAGTCGCGGCCATCATTGTTGTTACCAGAAACGACATCAATCATGTACTCGGCAGGGTTGGCATCAGGCGGGCACGGGCAGCCATTGCGGCCAAAGTAGTCCTTGATGGTCTGGCCGTGTTCACCAATGTCGCCAAAGTAGACAGTCTTGCCGCCCTTGGCGAGCAGGAGCAGACTATCGAACTGAGAGAAGAGCTGGGCGGACGGCTGGTGGATGGTGACGAGGACGGCCTGGCCAACGGCGGCGAGTTTGCGAAGGAACTTGACTGTGCGGTAGGCGGACTGCCCGTCGAGACCCGACGTGGGCTCGTCGAGGAAGATGAGGATGCTGGGCTTGGAGACGAGCTCGACACCAATGGTGACGCGCTTGCGCTGCTCGACGGTTAGACCGGCACCGACTTCACCGATGAGCGTGTCGGCGAGAGGCTTGAGCTCGAGCAGATCAATGATGGTGTCGACATAAGCAAGTTTCTCCGCACGCGGCGTTTCGCGGCTCTGGCGGAGGAGAGCGGAGAATTCTAGGGCTTCGCGGACAGTGGCGTAGGGTTCGTGAACATCGAGCTGCTCACAGTATCCCGCGGAGCGTTGGAAGGAAACGGGAAGAGGGCGTCCGTCAACGAGAACCGAACCGGAAATGGTACCATCAGTCTTGCGCTGGGCAAGGACATCGAGCAGGGTGGTCTTGCCCGCACCAGAAGAGCCCATGAGCGCTGTAAGATTGCCTGGCTTGATCCAACCTTGGACGTTGTCGAGCAGGAGACGGTCGCCAGAAGGAGTCTTGACCGTGTAGGAAAGGTTCTTCCATGTGAAAATAGAGGTGTTGCGGATCAGCTTGGCTTGGAGAGAATCGCTGCCTTCCTCTTCGGTACCGGAAGGAGTCTCCGCTTGAGTGGTAGACACTTCCTTGGAGGTCTGGTTTTGGGTTTCCACATCGCCTTGGGGGTTGATTGCGACATACTTGCTATTCTCACGGGGAATCACCAGGCTGGGACCATTTTCAGAGGGCGACTTCCATCGCGAGGTGGCCCATACAGTGACAGCAACAAAGAGCACCCACCATGCCCAAATGATGCCAAAGTTTCGCCAGAGGTGCGAGTGGCTGTACGAAAGCGAGGCAAGGTAGTCGTCACCAAGAACAAAAGACTTTCCAGGGCGGCCACCGCCGATACCAGAACAGGCACTCTGAGTCGAGTTCATGTAATCAGGCCCGCTTGGGATGAGGTTATTGCCAACGCAGTTGACAATCTTGCCGTGGAATTCGTTGGAAAGAAGCGCGTCAAAGGCGTATGCAAGAGGATCGATCCAGAACAGCCAGACGAACCATGGGTGCATCTGCGGCTTCTGGAGCTGGAAACCGGTGTAGAGGAATAAGGCAGTGACGACGATGCCAGATACCTTGGAGGCGGCATCGAAGCTCTTGAATAGGGCTCCAATAGCTCGGAATAATGCCGTCATACAGAACGCCGTCGAAAGAATGATGGCCCAGTAGGTGAAGAATGCACCAGCGCTGCGGTCCAGATCAACCATGAAGTACAGGATGAGAGCAAAGGTAGAGGTCTGGAATAGAAGAACGGGAATGTCAGCCGCAATCTGCGCGATGCAGAAGGCTGCGGGGTGGAAGAATGCAAAAGACTTTTGCTTGACCAAGACTGGTCTGCCGTTGAAAGAATCCGTAACTTCGGACATGGCCACGAGGGTAGGATAAAGGAGCGAGAAGAAGAGAGTGCCGGATTTGGAAAGCAAACCAGCAGTATTGCCGGGAGCGTTGTAGAAGAGCGAGCCTGCGATGAGTGCCTGGATGATGTTGGTGGTCTGCTTGATGAAGAAGGTCGCCTTGTCGCCCCAGATGATCTGGTACTGGCGCTTGACGCACGCCGCGACCTGCAGCGGGAAGCTGAAGAGCTTGGACGACGGCAGGCCGCCGATGATACCGGAGTGAACTGACATTGCGTTGGTTGCTTGTGATTTGAGGTCTATTCGCGCAAGTCTCGCGAGAAGGCGGTAAAGCAGACGACCTTTGAGTGAGGGCCTTTGAGTGAGGTTCCGAGACACCAGGCCGAGGGGTGATTGGCTGGTCTGGAGACGCAAGGCGAGGGTTACACAAGGTGAGGTCGATGCTCACGGTGCAGCCACAAGTATTCTGCTTCAAGAGACGGAAGGTTGGTACAGCAGAAGAGAAGAAGGTAAGAAAAGATTACCGACAGACGAGGGGATAGAAAAGAAAAAAGACAAAAAGGTCCCAAGTCGTGGAGAGCGGGAGAAGGAGGACAATTTACAAAGCTAGTCTTGGTTGTTTTGTTAAAGACACGCCCCTCCAGCACGCCCCTGCTACGCCAACGTTGCGCAATCTATCAAGAGGTTCCGTTGCTCCGTCGTCCGTTTGACGAAAACGCCGGGTGGTAGATTTGGTAAAAGCAAAAGTGGGAATTGATCAATGGGATGGTTGTGTGGTTTGATGGAGAGACAGGTCGGCATCAACAAGTGGAAAGCATATTGAGGGGTGCTCGGATGGGTCATGATGGGGGAAGATACGGGAGGTTCATGACACTGCTACTGATGAAGATGGTTCATCTATACATGTCGCGTATATATCGGGATTTTCTACACCAAACGTATGAATTGTTTTTCACCTTCTCCCGTCTAGGTTGATGGATTGTTTTAGATTAGAAGTATCCGTATAGGCATACAGATAGAGCAGGATGGGCTGCTCCACCAGCCATCGACAGAAGGATGGACCTACCAAACGCCAGACTCGGCGACACATGCAAACGTATAACGGGTCAAGATGAGAAAATGAGGAGGAACATCGCCAATAGATGACGATTGTCAACGCCGAACCGCGGCTCAGACGACAGCTTCCAGCTTCCAATCTTCAAGACGAGCGGGATTGGCTGGTCCCCTTCAAAGAAGGGGTGTGCATGTAAAGGATCTACGGGCGTGCCACCAATGGTCCCCTCACAAAAATGAATTTGGTGGGAAATGCGGCGTGCGGTTCCCCTACAATTTGGTAAGTATCGACTCCGCCACATCTGTTAGTATACAGTGCGAATGTGAGGCAGTGGACACTAACAGAATGTGTCAAAAAGGTACCAGAGACGAAGCCAGGCACACGACAAACGCCCCACACCATCTCGGCATCCGGGAGCGCGCCAATTGACTCGCGACTTTGGGAAAAAGGGCTGGTGTATTTTTGTTGGGGGAGCAGGACGAAAAAAAAAAAACGCCATTGGTGGCGAAGAAGAAAGCGTAAAACTGTGTCTATCGGTCAAGAACGGACTTTCATGATGCTCATAACTGGCATGATCGCCACGACGTGTCGTCTTCTTTTTCAATGCCGCTTCACTGTACCTAGTGCTAACAAGTTGGTGCTTTCAAGGCGCAGGCTGAGACTTGCGTAAGCCCATCCCGTAATTGAGCAATTTTAAAAACTCCCACCCCAAGTCGCAACTTGCAAAGACAACTGCACACCCAGCAGCTATCCTGATCAGAGAATGGGAAAAAGGTATGCCCCACTCTAAACCGAGGCTCGTCGGCCATGGCGAGAAAAAGCTTGTCTTGTTTCTCTTTGCATCGCCCTTCAAAGCTGCGCAACGGTATGGATGGATGGATGGATGGGCCCTTGGAAACGGGGCTCCGCTGCGCCGGGGGGGGGNAACCGTACCTCAACAAATTCGTCTCACCGTACGAGGGGTTGGCTTTCCCTTCCTCTTCCCCGAATGGTACGGTGTAGGGGGTGGTGGGTGGTTTACTTGGTCGGAGGGAGTTTATGCAAGGCTCGAGCTCCGTTCCGTTCCGTTTCTTTTTTGATCAGTTGCCTATTTGGGAAGTATGTAGATGTTTTGGCACGCCGCCGTACTGGTAACTGGGCTTTTTGACCGTGTGTGCGTATGGCAGCTTCCATGTTGATGAGAGAGCGAGAAAACGATTCACGCAAAATGGAAAGTACGCTCCAAGTCGCAACAGTAAAATTACGGAAAACAAAAAAAAACGACATGTAGAATGCTTCTCGTAAACATGCTCGTTGTGCTGCTCTCTGGATATACTCATCGTCGGTAGCGATATTCTTCTTCTCCCCATCCCTAAGAAAAAGTCCGAAAATACCAAGCATTTCTTTTGACATCGCACCTCCTGGAAGCAGCACAATTCTCGGCCCTCACATTTCAGCATGGCCAGATCAAAGAGACGAGCCGCCGAGTTTCAGCGAAATCACCCCTTCAAGGCCTTTGTTCAGCAGCGCGTTCGGGTATTCCGCACCGCCCTGCACAGCCTCAACGCGAGGGTCATGCTGTTCTTGTGTCTACTAAGACGGGACGGCTCTCATGATTTTTAACCATTCGCGAATGTATCACGTCTCTCTTTCATGGGTCTTGTCCACGTTGGTGTTTCGTTGGAATGGAAAGGGAACGTCTAGACATTGGCGGAGCATCTTACCTCAACACACCAAACTACCGTATGGCTGCCACCAGGACGAGTCGACATATAAACACGGCGCTGACTTATTCATACTGACCAGAGAATCCACGCCCTTTATCAGATCAACCTCCATCTCGCCATGAGTGGATCGAATCGGCGGTTGGACTTGTTCAAGTGGAGTCGTCGCATGCGCTACCCTGCATCATATAGCGGAATCTGTATCACCATTGTTTAGGTATTTACCCAGCGTTTTTAATTGATCAGCTTTACTCTCATCCTGTTTGCTTTACTTATGCATCGAGTCGTCAATTAATTGGCCATGTTAATGTATCATCACGCGGAGGCCTACTCCATCCCGTGGTCCTTTCGCAGTTCACAATGCATACATCACTCTCCGCATTCAACGACGCGGATACAAAGTATCTTCAGCGTAATTCAATACAACTCAAAAATTTATAGTAAATGTAGAGTAAATTCAGTATCCAGTATATCAACATCCAATCATGCAATGACCTATTTGCGCCACTCACCCGCGATCCAGCGGTTGAGGAAATCAATCGACGCCTCGGGCTGGTCGTAAGGCACCATGTGGCCAGCCTCGAAAATCTGCATGAATGTCAGGCCGTTGGCCGACTTGACCTTGCCGTACGGCTTCTTGCTGCCGGCAATCGACAGGTCCTCAGTCTTGGCCTCGGCGTACTTCTTCTGGCCAGCCCACTCCAGCTTGTCGGTCCAGGCGCGGTTGCCGAGCCAGTTGCAGATGAAATCGGCGTCACCAGCGTAAACCAGGACGGGAATCTGCTCGAGCAGACCGGGCACGACCTTGACGATGGGAAGCATCCAGTCGCCCTGGAACAGGAAGTTGCGGTTAATGTCCATGTTGCAGCTGTCAAAGGTGGTGGGCTCGACGCCGAGCTCCTCCTGCACGTCCTTGCGGTTCAGGAAGCCCGTGATCCAGTCCATCTCGTAGTAGCAGAGGTTGCCGTTCTTGCACTTCTCGCGCACGTCGTAGGGGTTCATGCCGGTCTGCTGGTACGGGCCAACAATCTGGGAGTTGCAGTACAGGATGGCGGGTACGCAGCTCCACACGCTCTCGCTGTTGTAGCACGACTGGATGAGGGACTGGCAGCGGGGCAGGGCGTTGTCGAGCGACTGGCACTGAGACTCGTCGAGGACGGCAGGGTAGCCGCCATCGCCGCAGGCCATGGGGCGGTAGTACTCGTACTGGGTGTAGCCGTCGGTCAGGCCGTTGCCGATGAGGGCGGACTTAAGGTTGATGTTGCGGTCCTTGTGCGAGAGGATCTCGTGAGCCATGATGGGCACGTAGTGGCCGCCGTAGGATTCACCGGCAATGTGGAAGTCCTGCTTGGCGTACTCGGGGAACTGGTGGAAGAAGAGGGTGAGCAGTGCGTAAATGTCCTTGGCGGCGGCGGCCGTGTTGGAGACGCTGCCGCTACCGTACGAGTAGCCGACGTTGACGGGCTGGTCGATGAAGATGACCGAGGCGTTGCTGTTCCAGGAGCTGGGGTTGATGACGACCTTGCCCTCCTTGTTGATGGAGGCCGGGCCGAGCTCCATGAAGAGACCCAGCATGGAGGAGCAGCCGGGGCCGCCGTTGAGCCAGAGGATGACGGGG
>JANAKD010000373.1:0-21071 GCA_027627215.1 Lecanicillium saksenae | reverse complement strand
ACCGCCCAGCTCGCCCGTCGACGCTGGGCGGAATGCTTAATGGTGGTGTCCCCGGCGCAGCGGCACCCTGAAGCCAAGGTTTATTAGCCCTCTTTTCTGGTCCTCTGTACGGAATACGTAGCAGGGCTGTAGGTGGTTCGCTCGTAATAAAGGCGTATATCTCTCTATTTGAGCTGCCTCATGCCCCGTAGCAGTTACGGACAAACTGCCTGTGGCTGCACCGCCGGGCTGGTACTGATACCGTTGCAACTATCTGCATCACCACCACCAGCCACCCAAGGTATGAACAGCGACTGCCTCCACTGTAGGAAGCCGACTACCCGCTACAATCCCGCGGCGTCTTTGCGTCCATTATGATTCACCCTAGCAAGCTTCTTTTCTCGCCTGGATATCGCGAGCGTCTGCTATTGCTGTTATGATATTATAGTTATCCCCCCCCTCACCCCCAAAAGTCCGCACACCTCCCTTCGCGGACTTTGGCCCATATCTCACCACCTCGCTCGCCAATACCTAGTTAGTTTAAATGGGCCAGGTTTCATTCTCTGCTTGCTTCTGCTGTCCGTGTGCTTCAGCCTTTTCTCTTTGTGGCTTGCCCGTTTTCTATCGTCACTGATACGAAACGCCAGCTGGTGCAGCCAATATTGCCCCCAAGGCGAAGTCTTAATCTTTCCTGCGTTTGCTTCTGACGTCTGATTTACCGTTCCAACAGCTCGGATACTCTTGTCGTCATCGTAGCCTGACTGTTCCACACGCAGGCTGCCCAAGCCCTACATTAGACGGAAGCATTTGGTAGGGGTCGTTCCTTGTACGGGCGATGTCGGTCGTGGGCCGCCTACCACTCCAGACTAGAAAAAATATTCCTACTTTCGTCTAAACTGTCTCACAAAGTGACAGTTGTGTCACTCACTCGGCAGCTACCAAGAACCGCAGAATAATGCACGGCGCCTTCTGAGGCTGGCATAACGCAACCCGCGGGGCGTTATGCCTACAGTACACCAAGAGACATTGATAGCCACAATACTACTACAGCCAATGCTGAGCAGACTCACCGTAAAATGGCCTGACTTTTTTGTACTGCCCACAAGGGATCGCTCGCTTCCTCCTCGCTTCTCGGTTTCGTTCCTTCTTTCCCCTGCTTCACGTCATGCGCGAGTCAACAAGGTTCTATAACTCTTCTAGGCTGGCCGCTAGCTGCACACTGAATTGGTGGAGCATTTTCCGTAAGCGGCGGGCCTTGCTGTCGCAGTACCAGATGAATCATCGGACATTTCTCGAGCCTGCACTAAAATGTTCAATGGTGGATTCTGGTGGACAATAGTCTGCCTGATTCCAAAGCCACACACACAATATTTGCAGCAACGACTCCCCAGTATTTGTGATTTAGACGCACTCAACAGGGCTGGCAGACAGACTTTTCTTTATTCTGTAATCTCCGCCGTTTTGCTTCCGTGCATGAAGAGAGAAAAAAGCGCGCAAGCCACCTACGTAGCCAACACCACCCTACTCATCGTGAATCCTGGCCCAACGTTTCCATCTAGTCAACCGCTTAAGGTCGCTCACCGGACATCCAACGACTATTTCTCCGTCCAACGGGGTAGTCCATGTGGCGCTGCGCTGGAAAACTCTTCCGTTCCTCTCTCGACATCTGACTGGAGGGCAAAATATAACGCTGCTCAATCAGCGCTACGGCATATACAGTGCTTATTCGCGAGCAATTTGGCGCAAGGTGCCACAGCGCCGGTATAGTAGTGCCCGAGCTAAGAATAATTACAGAGGAGCCGGTTGGCCCATTTGAGGCCGGTCATGTCGGGCCCAGCCCTGTGAGCGATCCGCCATGTTAATTATGAAAATTCTGGTCTGCGACAAGCATTCACCGGCCCCGAAATGCACGGTGCTTGCTTAGCCCCGAGGCCGACTCCAACTACCGCTTTTGGCCCGCGGCTCCGCGGACAATGCGCAGGGTGTGTGACACATTTGACTCTGAGACCAGAGAGTATCCCATACTCTGTGAATCATTTCTTCTCCAATTCAGCAGCATGGTTGACTCGTCTTTTGGGCCTCATGCTGCTCAAACCGATCGGTCAAATCGATCGGACTCATGTGGCGTTCATTTTCTTTCCCATTGTTTATAACTTACATCCTCTTCATTGTGCAATTATAGGTCATATATTGTATTAGAAATTCGAAGAATTACATTCAGAGTAAACCGCTTCCATTTTCAACTTGGCCGTTTATCCGCTGCCTTGAATCTCTCTCTGCAGCCAGCAACGAAGGCTTGGTAGAAGAGGAAGTGTGGCTTTTGGTACTCCGTACTCTCAGAGCGCACAGATCATCATATACCTGCTCTTCCAAATGCTGCGAGCTGGATCGAACTTTTAGCGCAGGAAGATTGTTTTGCGCGTCTTCCTTGCATGCTACCGCTGAATCATCGCTTCTCTACACTAAAATTAGTGAATGTCTGGCTTGCTGAGCAATCCTAGCCTGGTGGGGGTGGCATTTGACAAAAGCATGAGCCGCGCTCACGAGAGCCATGTGGCGTGACAACGAGCTCCTCAAAATTCAGAATCACAATAAATTCCTCGCTTCGGGCTGGGTGTGCATATAACGCTCTCGAAATAGGGATGCACTTCTCCAAAAAGAGAATTAGCTCTGTCTGTCTTTAGGCTTCGCTGGCAAATTACAAACCAGCGGAAACTCTGCATTGTTTAGGGACCCGGTGCGGCTCCGCTTGGCAAAAGTCCGAGCAAAACAGGCGTATATCAGATGTTAACCGTGCTATATGATGATTACTTCAATATGAAAGAAATGAAACTTCTTCTCCTAGGTTGAAGGATCGAGGATCATTCTTGCCATCGGGCCCCTTGCTTCGCACGCGTGACAGGCACTTGAATTCCGGGGAGATCATTGAGGAAACTATCGATTTTATTGCAGGTTTGGCGTTCGATCCGTATTCTGGGAGGTTTTTCTTTGCCGCGGATTGGTCAGCTACGTCAAACGAATGTTGCCCAAAGTTTCCGAAGCGTGTCCGCGCGACTCGCGCCAGCAACTCCGCAGAGCCTCAGGGACCGCGAGACCACATTACGTGCGTTTGCGGCGAAGTCACAGTGTTGCATCAACACAGCAATCAGCTGTATTGCCCTTTGAATGATTTTTGAACCTTTTTGCGGCGGTTTCTCTCACAAACACGCGGAACCTTTTTGGCTGTGGTGGTGATACTGCCCGAGTTTCCTCCAAGAAAGAACTATTACGCCACGTTTCTCAAGCGCCTCAGTTTTGCAGGCAACTATCGCTGCGAGCGTTTGGTATTCTTTAACTATCACTTGGCTATTAAAACTCCTCGAATTCGGCTCAATATGCCAAAAAGTGGAAAAGTCAATAATATGCAAATAAGGACAGCTAAGATGCCTACCCACCCCCCTCACTGATACCACGCCAAACAGCCGTTCAGTCGGTCTACTACATCCCAGAGACGGAAAGAAATGGGTTTTCGCTCGTGCCTGGCTAACGACCGCAATATTTTTTTTCTCTCCTATCAACGAGCACCGGTGGTTGAGTTCATCGGCAAACAAAAGCCAAGGCCCAATAAAAATTCAAAAAGTCCGGCCCGCCGGTGCCGCCAAGAGTTCGGTCGGTAGAAGCCGACTGTGGTGGGCGAATAGCAAACTGACAACATTTCCGACCCTCACCCCAATGTCATTTCGTAGATTTACTCCTATTGAGTGGTTGTAGGCCCCATGCTCAACTTGCCCTGCCCCGAATGTATAACTGAGGTGCGAAAATGCACCCCCCCTTCAACTTCCTTGATCACAGGTAGAGGATGTCTAGCTCGGCGACTTCAGGCATCATATAGGGCGACCAGTAGCTATTGCATTCTATTTGTCTCATGAATAGCATAAATTTCTTCCATGACAACCGTTCTTTTCCTTCTGTGATGCATATTTTGGAGATTGCTAATTCCCCATGCCGAAGTGATGTACGCATGGCAATTGCTCCCAGCACCACTGATGTATTCCTTCGAGAGTACGGTCATTGTTGAACAGGCATCACTCCACCTCTAAATTTTATTCGCCGTCTCATTTCATTTATGTATAGGACAATATCGGCGTCTATACAGCACATGAATCATGGGCACGATACCCACGGACTCTCCGCGGGGGTCCGCCCGAGTACAATGGCTTTTCTTGGACATCATTTCTTCGGAAAAGGATTCCGTGCCCCGAACTTTTCGCCACTGCGCTTCATTGGAAATCTTCTCAATTAGCTCTAAAGGTAATTTTCTCCAGCGATTATATACAACCAACCCGAGTTCATCGATGTAGTCATGACGTAAACGGACACAGGGTGTCTCGCATCTATTCCTCAGTGACCTGCACATTGACCAGACCAGCCGCCAACATCAGGCACCGAGCAAGGGAAACACGAAATTTAGACATGGTACATTCTACGCTTAGTCCCACCCCTGGGTTAAGGTATTACCCGGTTACATCCTTCGCCAGCCACTCTGCAATAGTGGAGAGGGCGAGATTGGCGTACCTGTCGACGATGCTCTCATGACGTATAGCTGACCTTCGCAGTTCTTGTATAGTAGCACGTAGATAGAGTTTTACGTTTGTTAAAATATGGTTGTCATTGAACTTTGATGCTAATGTTTTCAAGATGGATCCCGAAAAAACTATACATCGGTAAAGGCAAAAAATGGAGGGTTCTCCTGGTCACACACACCCCAGACCCAGACAGCACTCATCGAGTATATCATAGGGATGCAATACTTCATGCCGTAATTCGCTGTACCAAACACTTCTGGGTCTTTCCGTCTGGCTTCTTCCAGCGCCCGTGGCTCAACAAGAGCCAAAAAGTGATCACGCTTCTCTCCTCGCGGTAGTGAGCTAGATATACGTGTCAGCAGGTTGCTATCAGTAGTAATGTAATAAATATTCCATAAGATGACTTACAGAGCATTCCCAAATACGCCGTGGCATAGAGCCGGCTCCTTGCGTAGCAAACCCTTGGCCCAGGTAACTTCGGTCCCCTTCTCAATCGCTTTGTCGAATGCGGTACTCAGATGAGGATAGTAGGGTCGCAAAGCTTGCAGACTGAGCATAAAACCAGGTGCTCCATGGCAGAATTGCACAAGACTGGAGCTCTCCTCGCCTTGATCCGTAAACTTGGGCCAGTTGCCATCTTCAAACTGCAGAGCAAGAAGTCGGAGCAGATGAGGCTCGAGCTTGGGTGCCAAATCCGGAATAGACAGCACTAACTGCACAATTATACCAATATCTCCATGAACAGCACCGACGTATTTCCTATTCGCGCAGACCCAGCTATCCTTGCCGTGGTTGTTGGCCTCCATGATGCGGGCGGCGACAGCCTCCATCTGCGCATCTACCTTCGCCCTACTGCTCGGCACCCAGTGACGAACTAATCTCAGTAAAAACAAGACACCTGCCCGACCGTACAGTATTTCATCCACCAGAGGCTTCTCTGGATCTGGTGATGCGCCTGCCGCATCTGTTGTGCTCGTGATGAAACGCGCGACATCTTCCTCCTTTCCAGACAAGCAAGCCGTGAGTGCTTCTCTGCTGAGCTTCTCGCTGATGGTTCCGAGTTCGACATCTTGCTCTAGCATTGGAGCATCCGGGCTGATTTTCATATAGCGCTCTGCTAGTTGCCGAAGGCTTTCGCCTTGCACTTTCACATCAGGGTGCAACTCGGACAGCTGAAGAAACATGTACGGAAGCCCAGTAAATCCTGCAAAGATTCCCATCAGCTCTCCTTCCTCGAACTTCTCCGGTACAGGAGTCTTTTCGACGAGCTCTTCCAATGCAGCTTGGAAGAGCTCCGTCACGGGCTTTGACAATGCCCGAATCGGCTCCTCATTTGGCATATGCCTCTCCGCGTCCGCCATGGTTGAGAAGACAATGGGCGTGAATTGGGGTTGTAGCGTGGCTTTTGACTGTCGTGCAAGTCTTAAGGTTACAGCCTGATTGGACTTGTCTTGTCTTTTTATGCTTCACTCGGTGTGGGTATATTCCGGTGTCGAAAAACAACGACCTCAACGAGGCAACGTGTTAGCGCCACTCATCCCCACAATCTGGATGTAAGCTGCTCTCACGATAATTGTCGGGCTGAACAGTCACAGTCCGGGGCCCGCCCGGCCGTGACTCAGCTGCCGCACGTTACTGCACAACACTTATCAGAGCTGAAACCAGCTGAATTAATTAACAGTGGATGATTTGATCAGCAATTTGGCGTTTCAGTCGACGAACAAGTCCTCTCCTTCTTGCAGCGAGACTAGCCAGCACTGTACAAATCCTTTAACATTGGCCAATTCTCAGAGCGCTCGTCTTGGTTTGCCTGCAACAACATGTATTGCGCAACTCGGTTGAATTAAACACATTTGCGAAAGAAAAATTCATTAATCTAAAAAGCAATTTGGGACAGTGATCCATTAACGCGCCCAGGGTACTTATGTGTTCAGACGGCGCCGGGCATCGCAAACTTTTATTGGTTGACTGCTAAAATAGCCCACTTGGCAATTCTATATTTCAAAAAGATGCGCAAGTGTTTGCCTGCGATTTTACACGACCTGCTTCTCCGAGTATTGCGCGCTTCGCCGTTCGGATACGAATCCCGGGGTGGGCCGGGCCAGACTGTCCGTAACTCCGGCTACCCCGGTTCTGCACGCCTTCATGAAAGCGATTGCTCTCATGGAATCAGCATCGTATCAAATATAGTTCTCTTCAAAATGCATAATCTCATTTTCTTCTCGGAGTTCAGCTATTTTGTTCTGAACACGACAAGCTTATCACCGCAGATATCTCCGTCTAGTACACACATATAAATCCTAAACACGATCGCATTCTACTTCCGTTTGAAGCATACAGATGCAATTCAACGATTCTCGCCTGGAAGTTCCAATAATGCAACTACGCTACGCAAAAAATCAGCCTGTCGGCTTCACAAATCGCATCCAGAATGTGGCCATCGTTGGCGTACGTTCCTTCACCCAGATTGATGGGGTAATCCTTACTGATAAATAATTAGGCCACTGGTCAGCTGGGGAAATTTGTCATTTCGGAGCTTCTCAAGTCAAATGGGCACAAAATTACTGCTCTAACTCGCTTCGGTAACCAGTCAGCACTCCATCATGATGTCAAGCAAATACCAGTTGACTACGATGATGAGATGGCGCTTGTCAGTGCCTTGCAAGGGCAGCAGCTTCTGATCATTATTCTCGCCGTCAGCGCATCCTCTGAGGTACATTCCAGAATTGTGAAGGCTGCAGGTAAGGCGAATGTACCGTACATCATGCCAAACTCGTACGGAGAAGACATTGTCAATAGCCCCAGCAAAGCAAATCTTTTGCCTGTTTATTCGAAGGAGGAGCTGCAAGAGATTGAAGAAGCCGGATCCTCGTGGATTTTAATGGTGTGCAACCTTTGGTACGAGTACAGTCTTGCTATGGGTCCGATCTGGTTTGGCTTTGACTTTGCGCAAAAGAAGCTGACACTGTATGACGATGGCAACACGAAAGTCAATGTTACGACCTGGGAACAGTGTGGTCGGGCTATCGCTGGTCTAGCTGGGCTGAA
Organism: Lecanicillium saksenae; assembly: GCA_027627215.1. NCBI lineage: Eukaryota > Fungi > Ascomycota > Sordariomycetes > Hypocreales > Cordycipitaceae > Corniculantispora > Corniculantispora saksenae. Next base: position 13,479 of record JANAKD010000373.1, on the reverse strand, counting down.
GGAGCTTCCAGAAGATGAGTGGGACGTTGCTCCAACAGTCAGTGGTTTCTGTAACAAACCACTCTACGTCTCCAGCTTTCGTCTTTCACAGAAAGATATGCTCCAGAGCTGGAAGAGGGTCACTGGGGATAGGGATGAGGACTGGGAGGTGGAAAATGAGAACAGCCAGGAACGATTTGATCGGGGCATCGCCATGATGAAAAGTGACAATGCCCTAACTGCCCGAATGGGTGCAGGTATGGCATCGTTTGTTCGAATGTTCTTCCCCGGTGGGGATAGCAATTACAAGCACACATATGCGTTGCACAATGATTCCCTCGGTCTTCCCAAAGAGTCTCTCGACGAGCGCACAGCGTTTGCCAAAAAACTTGTGGACGAAGGGTACTCCGCGAATTTATTCAAGCGGGCAGCTGCAGAAATGATGCAGTCTTAGCATAGTGCTTGATAGTCTCTCCTTCAAATTTGATGTTAATTCGATAAGCAAGTACTGAGCGCATTGCAGGACTTCGTCCTAGCATCAGCCACTACTGTAGCCCTTCTGATTTGTATTTTGCGAAGAAAATTGCGTGTTTGATAGATGAATCCGACACGTTGTACATAATATCTCGCGGGCCCCAAGCTTGCAGCTCGGCTACCTTGGTTGCACAGCAGGTTTAGTCTACTCGACACACCGACAGCAATCATCCATTATTTTGCAGTCCAGCCCGTTCAACCCGGAGTTTTACTTAATATCATACAATTTCACGTCTAGGTATGCTTTTCTTCTCTTACAAGATTGCAAACATTGCAGTTGTATCATCCCAAACTGCTCAATCGGCGCGCGGAGTGAAAACACGGCGACCCGGTCGGCAGCTTTTCTCCGTACACGTTTCGGATTCCGGAATAAGTAATCTCTAACGAATACAGAGCCGTTGTATAATTAAATAATCTGTATAATGCGTATATATATCGTAGTATTTGCTGTAGAATTTAATCTCTTTGCGTGCCCTGGCTACCCCTCGCTGTTTGCGCGTTGGTCTGAAAATTTAGCTGTCAGTTGCTGCTCACATTCGCCGTTTGCGCAAAAAAAGAGCTTCCAACCCTTTCACTTTCATCTTCTTCCCACGCCCTCTCCTTCCTGCGTTGGCCTTTTATTATCCTTTCGTCAATTGCGAGTTGATACCTAATCGTCTGTCAACAACAATCTCGTGCCGTGTATGCTTTCCCTGGTTCAAAGCACGAGAAATCTGCATACTGATTTGAGAAATAGCTCGCTTGCAAATCTCCAACGCAATGAGATATTTCCATGGACCAAAGGGGCTTTGTACCGTCCTTGTTCTCTTGCTCCCTGCGGCTTCGTCTCGTGGACACCGCAATGAGGAGCAGGCATTGATTGTACAGCCATCTCATCGTTCCCGAGTCCATTTCAATCGTGCTGCTCCTGGACCTGTGGCACCGGCTATCGAAAACGGCTACGCATTCCCGGCTGCTTATAATTTCGGCAGCTCGGAGCCTACAACTGCAACTTCGGACGCTTGTAAGAGCCGTCTCCCGTTACATCCGGCGTTGAAAATATTAACAGTTCCCAGATCATCTCCCAACTGTCTCTGAAGATGGTGACAAGCCATCACTGACCGCTTCTTCCGTTTCTGTCAAGCGTCCGTCAACCGCCACGCCGGAGCCCAGATCTCCCGTCAGCGATGGACCTGAGAGGGAGGCGACTTCCTCTGTGACGGTCCAGCAATCATCAAAAGGGGAAATGAAGTCATCTAGGATATCCCCTATCACTCAAGTTTCGAACGATGGCTCAACTGATCCATCGTCTGTCACGTCACCATTTTCCGGGCTGAGTCAAGATGCAGCTTCGCAGACAGATGACCATCGAGATGAGACTGTGACCGTGACTGTGACCAACTTCATCTCTAGCCTGCCAAGGCCTACCGAAACTGAGTCTTCGTCAGTTCTTTCCAATGTTGACGCATCAACCAAGATGTCTACATCTTCTGGGGTGTCGGATATCGACGTCACTATCGTTACAATCACATCTCTGCACACCATCACCCTCTCCATCGGCCACAGTGCCTCCCCAGCGCAACCAACTGCTTCAGCTGCAAATTCTACTTCGGCTCTTGGAACTGTATCCAACCCGGCCAGTACATCTACAGCCACCAATTCTAGCAGCTCTTCGTCTTCGGGTGCGAGCATCATCACTATCACACGGACAGAAACTTGGACGGGAATTCCAAACAGCACTTCAAAATCAGCGAATGAAGCTACATCCAAGGATATCGCAACATCTACTATTAACATGTCTGATCTGAATTCTCATATTCCCCCGTTCTCGGCCTCCTTCAACTTGTCATCTGGTCCTGGGCCGTCAGTCAGTTCACTAGTGAGCGGCGCAGTTACTTCGCTGCATCCAAGCCCCTCAATCACAACGCACACGGTTTTCCAAAATATTACTCTGACTTTGAGCGAAGTTCCGCAAACAGAATCGCGGGAGACGGCGGCGACTCGCACGGCGGTCCCAACGTATCCCACGAGCAGCAACAGTACGGGACCAGCTTCAAGTGCAGACGGCCTCACTACCCTCTACCCACTGCCAACATCGGCTCCAGGCTTGAACACTACTCAATCCACTGCTACCGTTAATGTTACCGAGGCGTCGGTCGTGGGCATCACCACAATGGTGGTGACGATTACTGTTTATCCAACATCCCTAAGGACACTTCCTACCAATGAGACGTCCGCGACGACACCGCCCACTAATAGCAGTACTTCGACAATGATCTCACCACCATACCCTTCAGGCAACGCGAATGTTACGGTTCTTACGACAGCAGATTTGACTGTTGCGAGTGACGGCCCCCGAACATCCGGAAGTGCAGGTGGCTGGACCACAGGAGGCTCGACAGCTTCAATGAACTCCACCGTGATTGGAACTCTCGTGAACACCACCACGTCCGGGCTTGCAACTGAGATCCCTCATGCGACATCTGTTGACACCACCTGCGAGCACGCCAGCGTAACAACCGGCTCTGCGATCACTGGCACTGCCTATTCTTCTGCCTCTTTAGGGGCCGACACCAACGGTATGGATAATTAAGGCTTCCATTTCAACAAAGAAGAACATAACACTAACGCTTCGTGAGCAGGAACAATCAAATATTCAATCCCGGCAACGTTCACGACAACCTATTCGGCCAGCTCGTCCGCGGACGACGAAGGCTCCTCAGTTTATCCATCACCCTCGGGAAAGAGACTGCCTGGCAGCCCTAGCTATCCTTGGGGAGGAAGCGGGCCGCTTCATCGCCTTCAAGAACGGCGCAACCTTTAACGCGCATCTATATTCCATTCAAAGGGATGTGCAGAGCACCCTTGTTGGCGAGGAGGTGTTGTCCTATTAGCTTGCGACAATGTGGGACTTCTGAAGGGCTCCCCAGACGAATCGCGTGTTGGATTTTGTACGAAATGTTGATTACGCATTTGCTATCAGATTTGCTTCGCCTTTTTAAGAATAGGTTACGAGTCAATGTCATTTGAGGATTAATTAGAGGAATGATCATCATATTTTATTTTTGCAATCAGAATCTAAATTTGCAGCAAGCTGTCGCATGTTCGCTCTCAGGGCACTCTAATCGCTGGGCCAATCAACACGCAGTATGTCTATTATGTCATCAGCCATCGTCGCGGATTGTGGATTGTGTCACTGATGTGGGGCAGCAGCATATCCGCCTCTTCCGGCGCTGTACTCGTAATGTGCCAATGTTCGAGCCAGTGTTCAGTCTATTTCCTCCCCTCCAACTTTGCCACTCGCCTCTTCTCCTTCAATGTCACCACCTCTGGTGCTCGTTTACATCGCGAATCGCCCGTACATCACTACACTCGAGCTTTAACTTTAAAATAAGTCGATAAAATGCTATTCAGACCACTTGCACTGGCGGCAGTCGCCACCGCATTCGTCATAATCCCAGAAATATCCGAACACGACGAGAGCATATTCAAGATATTACCGATCGATCATTCCGATAGTGCGTTCGCCTATGATGTCCCTGAATCGGCATTTGGTCAGAGCGTATCTGTTCCTTGCAGTGACTGTAAGGGCAGGAACACACGGTTGCGGCTTGACTTCACTGTTGAGGACGACACGAAGTTATTGCTCAATGGATTCGAGTTGTATCCTGATGCCGACCCTTGGAGCGGTGACTTGCAAGCTGCTGTTATCAAGGGTCACAGACAACCAAAGAATCAGAAGCTTGGCTACAGCCTTGCAGTATACCCCAAGGCTACTGCCAAGGAGGATAACATGGAGCTGATTGAGGTCGATCTCAAGATCATCGAAGTCGGCACACGATTTGTTGACGGTGTGCCTGCAGTAAGAGTTGATCTTATTAAAGCTCCTGGCGGAAGTATTGCGATGTCAACAGTAACCTTCGATCAGCCGCTCGAAACAGCCTGTACCACGATCTGGTGCCGCGCAAGGGAGCTTGCCGACAAAGTTTGGGCGCAGATCCACGAAATGAAGGGCTGTGGCAAGTCTGCTACCTCGGAGCCGGACTCTGAGGCTGAATATGTGGACTTGGCGGACGCAGACATACCAGATATGGAATTCATCCCTGAGATCGATGAACCAGTTATGCCATCCCGCGAGGAGTGGCACCGCCTCGTTAAGAGTATCGCCGGTCACATTATCATGCCTATTGTTATGGGCGTAACAGCTGGAGTCTCTGTCGCATTGTACGTATTTTGTTTTCCTATCCCGTTCCCAGGAGATGCTAACTTAGCTAGTCTTGCACTCTGCATCCAGAGCATGGCCAGGCGGCTCGGCAGCATTATTCGCGGCAAGCGCGATGGCGAAGCTCACGGTGATTCCCACAAGGTGTCGCACCGTGAGCAAGCCACCGCCGATGAAAAGGTGCAGCTGATGGCATAGCGCGGTTTTTTACAAGGCTTTTCTGCGTTTGATCACCGCGACGTTGGAGGATTCCCCCGTGTACTTTTACTGCAATATTGGTCGGCTCAATTTTAACCCTGTGCCTGGCGCATAACGAGAGATTGTATAGTCCGAGGATAGGAAATTGGCAAATGAGTGTCGCTTGGAAACTCGCTCACAGCTCAACAGAACTGCCTAGATAGCTACAGCTTGTCTAGCAGACATGAATAGCTCTTGTAGGGCTGCAATTTTATTTGTGTAAATCGCTCGTTCCTTTTAATTCCTCTGTATTGGCTCCGTAACGAAGGCCCTCATTCATTCGTGGTACATGGCCATCAGCACATCTGCAATGGCGTTGCCCCGCATTGGCAGATTGACTAAGATATCCATTTTATCACAAGGCGTGCGAGAAGCTTCACCTTTCAACGACAACATTATCCGATATCGACCATTGTCGTTTAAACATACTCTCAAGCTTCCGGCATAGCGATAAAACCGCTGTGAGTTGCAACGCCGTGCTCGTGCCACGCAGAAGATTGTCCGCGGGGTTGGCCGAAGCTACCCTACGCTAGTAGACTCAGTACTTGGCTGTGACAACCCCGCAGGTCGTGTTGTGCCCGTCCATGATTCAGCATACTACACGGTTTCCCATATTGGCATTGAGGACTGATTTGGCCTAGATATTGGCGCAGAAATGGCCCAAGAAAACTCCGTGAGAAGATTTGGCCAAGTGATTCGCCTCAAGAGCGATTGCGTCGAAAAGTACAAGGCCTGCCATGCCAAAGCGTGGCCAGAAGTGCTGCTGCAGATCAAGGACAGTAACATTGAGGACTGTAAGTAACAGCTCCAGAATGGCAACCGAGGTTCTGCCCCAATCATCAGCCAGCTTGGTTGGAATTGTAGGAGTCTCGCAGGATAGTGTTCGATATGAGATGGCATTATGCTAACTACATGAATGACTCATGTCGCATTAAAGACTCAATTTGGTATGACGAAAAACACGGACTGTTATTTGCTTCCATGAAATATGTTGGAAATAACTTCGAGGATGATATGCGACGCATGGCGGAGAATCCAAAGGTTCGCGAATGGTGGAAAATGACGGATAGTTATCAAGAGAGTCTTGTAGAAGGCGCTGTGAGTTCTGAGGCTGGAGAATGGTGGAAAACGCTCGAAGAGGTGTTTTACTTAGCATAAGCCTATTACTATGGATACGATAAATGCGTTCCATAGGCTTGGACAAATTAACCAGCTGGCATCACCCAACTCATATGATAAATCGTACCAAGAGTAGGGCATTCAATGTTATCTGGAAAACATTCGCCTACGTAGGTAACGCAATACTATTCTTTCTTTGTATATACTCTTCCTTCTTTCCTTCTTTTTCTTCACGCCGTAATTCTCAACGCCAAGAGTCTGATTTCAAATAACCGTGCCTACACCCACGTCTGGCTCAGACTCGGCAGGTGACGCGTGGGCCAGGATGCATGGAGGCATTACAGAAGTTCGATCAAGTATAAAGTCCTCAAGATAAAGACAGATAAACTTTTCTGCCGCGTTGTTTAAAGCAATGCAGACGTGGTTTTCATGGCAGGGCGCAGTGCAGGATAATAGTATTGAAGTTCCTCCCCTTTCTTTAGGGATCATTGCAGGCATTCGTTGTAACTTTGTTGCAAAGGGTGTCACATTGCAAGGTGAAAAAACGCTGTGGAAATGGTGAGCAGGAGAGGAGGGTGGGTGCACGGAAGCGGGTTGGCAGAAGCGATGCTCCCAAGGGATTCAATCTACAACTAGGGCTGAAAGACGTAAAGGAGAATAGGAATAGGAAAAATAGAAACTGTGACCCGGTGATGGTATAATTAAAGGAGTCAAAGATGGCGGCTTGGCGCTGCACCACAACGGTCGAACAAGGCCCGAGTTGGCCCCCAACAGTTACTGGTAGTGCTTGGGCTTTTTGGATGCCACCCTCACAAAATTTTGGACTGCCAAGCATCCAGCCAGCCTGGACGCGTGCTGCAGGAACAGGACGCTAGTGTTTTGGATTAGGCCGTTGTGAGCAGGGGGAATGCGCTGTTGGGCCAATGGGCAGGCCTGGACTGAGAGGCTCCCACGCTGAAAAACCGGACCAGGGGTGGCGCCGCCCATGAGCCCTCCAGGTTTGGTTGCATCACCACCCTTTAATTCTGGTCTGTGCCAGGGCGTACTTTTGTACTGTGGGAGTCTAGTCCGGCATCCTCACATCGGCCGCCGTACACGTAGTCATGTCCATTCGGCGCACCTCGTTGCTACACAATCTTGTGCAGCCTGCTTCGGGTGACGGGTCGCTGGCCCCTGCTCTCTTGCGACTGGTTGACGTGCTGGGTCCGTCTCAACTTGGAACAAGCCACGGCGTTGCGGATTGCGGCATCACGCCACTCACCCTGCTCCACGCAAACAGTCCTCTGTTGCTGGTTGACTCTGCAGCTTGTCTCTTCAGCCGACCCTAAGCAGGGCGCAATTTGACAAAAGGAAACCCGAGAGGCACTGACAGCGGCAGAGGAGGGGGGNAAGACGACGAGCACTCTACTCCTACCTAGCTAGTTACTAACAGACAACGCCATGCATGCTAGTATTGCGCGGTCGTTGTCATGTGCGCCTGCAAACCTCAGCTCTATTATGTACCGTATTGGCTAAGCTGACCGCCAACCAGTCAATAGTCTGTAGATGGCAATTGGCGGCAGCTAAAAGTTGTTTGCCTTTTGGGCTAACTTGTTGGGGAAGTAGAGCAGAGCATATCGAAAGGAGAAGAGGGCAAGAATGAAAATAAAAAAAAAAATACATTTTCTCCTTGTGCGTTTTTTTTCTCTTTCACTTTGTGCCCCTCCCCCTCTGCAACTTGAAACAGCCCGCATGTCATTTTCCCAGTCACACGACCCCGACCATCTACCATCAACTTATGCTCATTGTAGGACTAGTCGAGCAGAGCAATGGCAAACTAGTACTACCCTCTTTCCTGCGAGAGAAGAAGAATATTCGCGTGGCAACATTGCTTGCATTGCGAGGAACCAAGCAGCTGGAGCATTGCCGGTATCCCAGCTGCCCGAATACTCGTATTCGAAAGCTACTGTACCTACCAAAAGCATGTCCCGCAACACCAAGCTTTAAAGCAGACCCCTGACGAAACTCCAGTTTTCTGCCGTCCTGCTGGGCTGCTGTTCATGCGAGCAGCCGCAGGTTCAACTGGAGTTGCTGGGCTTCCCTGCTTCCATGCAACACTGCGCGTGGCCCCTGTAAACCCAGGCTCCTCTCCCCTTGCTCCCCTGCTAACGTTACCCGATGGAGTAAAATGGACGGCCCAGCACGATCTTGGGATCGCTTGCAGCACCCAGTAGCTGACCTCTCACGCCGCTTACTTGCCGTTTTTTCCTTTTCCTTTTGGTGCCGTTTGCTAGCGCGGTGTTAGTCGTTGACTGGTGTGTGCCCTCCTGCAGGTGTCGTTGGCCCGCGTCGTTTCTGAGGCTGGCCAATAAAGTGGTAACTTTGTTAGTCGTCACCAGCGTTTGCCCACCTCGTCGCAGGATAGACCTCCCCTCGGCTACCCCCTAGATGCCTGCCTGACCATACGAACAAGGCTTGACTCGGAGTTTTTCATTTTTTTTTCTTTCTTTCTTTCGAATATTGCTTCTTCCTTTCCCTTGTCTGCTATCCTGCCAGTAATTCTTCTAGCACGCTTCTTGCCAACGTGCCATCCATCCTTTTCGTGGAGGGCTGTGCACCCTGCTCTGTACGCCTCCGCCATACCATACACCTCTCCTACCAGAACCTTAATAGTTGCAACAAAGGGCACAAAGGTGGTGCCACAAGGTGGGTGGTGCCACTCCGCCGGCTGCCTGCTACCTGCTAGGGACTGACGAGGTACCTAATTACCTATCGCTGACCCGGCTCCTCGACCTTTCATTTACTCCAGATCTTTTCCCTTCTCGCACAACATAGCCAGTCGCTCTTTCCATAACGCTCTTTTCCTTCTTTTCTGTCCAGATTCAATCATTCTCTCGCTTACTTGCAGTTTTTGCTTGTCCATTCTTTCCACCGTCCATCATCCATCGTCGTTCTCTCAGTCGTTCGTTTGCCAGCCATTCCTTCGCCCAATTATCGTGTCTGCCTGAAGTCAGTCTCTCAGTCTCTCACTTGGCATTCAGCGCCCACCACTTTCGCTCCCCAAACACTCGTCTTTGTTTTCAGCACAGATTCCTGCCAAATCTCCAGTTCTCCTGCTGCTGCAGCATTACTAGCATGCAGCAATAGATATTTGGCTGTGTACACTACAGTGTGTGAAACATCACTCCGCTGGCGCATTTAACGGCGAGCGAAGAAATCACCGTTGCACCTGTACAGAAACGGCGACCGGTGAATCATTTTGCGGATTCTTCTCGCTTTGTTTGGATTCAACCGCCCGGGGAAATTTGAAAACTCTCTTGCCTTCCATTGTGCGCCGCAAACGGAATTGGCTGAGCACTCATTGTCTTTGGATTATCCGAGAGCCAACCGCGCCAGGCCTGGTAAGTTTTCCAATTTTAGCACCATTGTCTCATTGGCACCCCGCGCCGCGAAATACTCCACGCAAACTGCCACAACTCTGCCATTATCCCACATCATTTACACCTACGGCAAGAGGATTGCGGGACTGCTCTTCTTAGACTGACTTGGAAGCCTGGATAGGTAGACAGGGACCACAAAGTACTCGATCTTCGCCGTCATACCTACCCGCACCCACACTGCCCCGTGTTTGTGTTGGGCTTGGGACCTCACCGTGCACTGCATATTGGTGCTCCCCTTCCTCCTCGCAAAGCATCGAAAACGTCTTACACAGTGTATACGAACACATCAGAGAGCCAGATGAGTGATAGGTATAATGGCAGCAGAATGGAACCGCCACTGGTAAAACCTGGCTCCGTGGCCAGAGCTCGAATGCTGGCCGAGCAACGGCAGCAAAGAGGAATACAAGAGGGCACACAGTTGTATCCGTTCGCACCCGTTACTTCCGAGTCACCATCGTCTCCCGCCTCCCGAAACTTCAAGTCAAAAGGAATATCGCAGTATGAGGGTGGCGCTGGCAAGATGATATCGAGGCCGACACCGATGCCCCAGTATCCCGCACCAGAAACCCCAACTCCAACCGGGAATACCACGTATCCCAGCTCATACCGACCTCCTCTCAACCGACCTTCACAAGCACCCCAAAGACCTCCTCGACCAAGTCGTATTCCTTCCATGGTTGATCAAGCTCGTCTGCAGGAACCCACTCCGCTATTTATTGCGCCTGTCCGGACCGCCAAAAGCACTCAAGAAAGCACCTACAGCCAGGCTTCTCCAACCTCGCAATACTCCTCCGTACAATATCCTCCCAATGCTGGCTACATCACAGAGCTTCCTTCCACCAGTGCTATGAACCAGCAAAATCAGCAGAAGAAGGGTGCCATTCTCGGACCTCCTCCTTCCAGCCGAAGAGGCGCGTCTTCATTCTACTCCAACGCATCATTCGTTTCCCCAATCATAGAAGAGAGCCCACAGTCAAGATCCCATGGCTCCTACGCTTCCAGTGCTGCGATGCCTGAGAACTGGAGCTCTGTTGCGGAGAACAACCGCCACGCACAAGCCGATACATTTTACGAAGAGTCCATAACGGACATCAGCCCAGAATCGATTTACGATGAGTATGGTGACGAACGTCGGTTGGTTCAACCGGTTGAACTGGATACCACTCCAACCGCCACCCTACCTACGGCTCAGCAAGAACGTTTCGACGCAAATCGCACGCCAAACTTACCAGCCAACGGTAGGAGAGCGTCCTGGAATGCTCTTGCTCTTGGCGCTGCCAGAAGAATGTCGGGTCAGCGACTAGAGGAATTTGGTGATGAGCCTGAAAAGGGCGAAATTATTTACACTGACGCTACCGCAACTTCCGGTGCTCCTGCTGGAGTTCACATGGCCCAAAATTCATCCACCAGCAGGCCTCGCAACTCACTGACAAATCGAGGGCTACGCATAGACATGGATGCGGTGCGAGAAGCTGAGCAACGCGGGAGCCTTACAAGCCTGCCAGATCTTATTCGCAGGGCAACTAGGCTTGCTGCAATGATCGACAAAGGAAGGCGTCCCACTAGTCGACTGGGTAACTTAAACGACTACCTTGATGAGAAGCAGCTGAATGCAGATAGACGCGGAGATGCTCGAGGTATACTGATACTTTAAAATTATAACTGATATTCCAGCTAACTTTTTTTTTATTTAGGTGGCCGTCCTCCATCTGGTCTTTCTGACATGCTTGCTGCCTTCCCACCGCCAGTTTCGACCCCCCAGCTCAACAATGGGCCAAACAGGTCCTCTTGGCTTGGGCAGGGTGGTTGGCCATTGAAATCAGGCGCAAAGGGATCTTCTGAGGCGAAAAAGAGATCGAAACGTCGTTGCTGCGGGCTCCCGTTGTGGGCAGCAGTTCTGGCGACGGTTCTGCTTCTCTGTATCATCGTCGCCGCCATCGTCGTTCCACTTGAGCTGTTTGTTTTTAACAAAAATAGCTCACCTAGTGACAGCAGTGGAATTGATAAGTGTCGGAAAGATGTTACCTGCCTCAATGGCGGCACCAATGTTGTTTCTCGAGGCACATGCTCTTGCATTTGCAGTGGAGGGTTCACCGGCCCAGATTGCGGCACCGCTGGGTCAGTTGGGTGCACAACGACTGATCTCGTATCGATCGACAAAACATCGAGTATAAGAAATGTGACTCTTGGTCAATCAATTCCAAGGATAATTCAAGAGGCAAACTCGAACTTCTCTGTTCCACTCTCAGGCACTTCGATCTTGGCCAAGATCAATGCCAGTGGCCTTTCTTGTATTGCACAAAACTCACTCGTTACCTTTAATGGCCGCTCATCTCGGGCTACCTCGGAAAAGCAAACCATCGCAAGAGCACGAAGAGCTCCACGACAAGGCCACACTGACCTGGCTGCTCAGGTAGCTAATGAAAACTTCGGGTCAGATGTCACACTTTCGAACCCAAGGTTGGCCAGCCCCGAAACCAATGCCGCTGAGAGGCATGCTCGCACCGATGACAAACAACCCTTCAACGCTACGGAGGCCGTCGTCGATTTCTGCCGTGTATCCGTGCTCTTTGTTCTTCAGGAGCAAGGTGTAAACAATGCACAAGACGCACAAAGTTATATTCAAGCATTTCTCACAAAGCTCGGCGCATCTGATTCTGGTAATGGTGCAAAGATTACTCAGAAAGAAGCTTCTAATGTTACCATTAGTAACAGAGCTTCCATAAACCTTGTCGATTTCTCTATTGACGCAGGAAGCGGCCTCGTTGGAGGGAAAGGCGCGAAAGCAGGGTGATTGCCCAAGGAGCGGCTGCAACTCTGCATATACCCGTATTATGATGAAAATTGCGCATGAAGACCAGGAGATGAACTCTTGTATAAGGATTGGAATGTACTGTTTTTATTTCGTTTTTGCCATGACTTGTTTTATAACCGCACAAGCGATGATAGCACTGGCGTTGACTAGCTTCAGACTAGATACCATATTACATATGTAGCGAGATTTCCCAGATAGCCCTCACTATCCAATTATTTTGATTTTAAAAGCTCATTCAATGCAATACATGAACCACGTGTTCAAACAAATACAAGACGTAAGAGAAGAAGAGGTCTTGTACCTGATAAATTACGGACCGCTTCTTGCCTGAATTCGTCTATTTTGATGCTTGCTTTTTTTCTTTATGTCATCGTGATATTTTACATTCTGAAGACACCGAATTTGGTGTCCCCTGCCTTGATTTCGTTCCTACCACCCATAGCAGCCTTGAGGCCAAGTCCAAGATAATGTCTGGTATGCTGAGGAGGAATGATACCATCGTCCTGCAAAACAATATTAATAAATATTCGCAACGGGGAGGAGAAAAAGTAATGCGTTGGTTAATACATACCCAAAGACGTGCAGAGGAGAAGGTGGCATCGCTTTCACGGTCGATTCTGGCACGGAGTTCAGGGTCAGCCTTTTGGCCAACGGTCTCCATGACCGCGGTCAGCTGCTCGCCACCCATGACGCCAACGCGGGCGTTGGGCCACATCCATAGGAATCGAGGGCTGTATGCGCGACCACACATGCCGTAGTTGCCGGCACCGTAGCTGCCGCCGACAACAACGGTAAACTTGGGCACGTCGGCGCAAGCGACGGCAGTGACGAGCTTGGCGCCATGCTTGGCGATACCCTCGCGCTCCGAGGCAGAGCCGACCATGAAACCAGAAATGTTTTGCAGGAAGACAAGAGGGATGCCACGCTGTGTGCAGAGCTCGACAAAGTGAGCACCCTTGACGGAAGAGGAAGCAAACAGGATACCATCGTTGGCAACGATGCCAACCTTTTGGCCGTAAATCTCAGCAAAACCAGTCACCAGGGTGGTGCCATAGTCTCTCTTGAACTCGGAGAACTCGGAGCCGTCGACGATGCGGGCAATGATCTCGCGGATAGGCATGGGCTTGCGCAGGTTGGTCGTGGCGATGCCGAGGAGCTCCTCGGGGTCGTACAGC
>JANAKD010000372.1:0-21137 GCA_027627215.1 Lecanicillium saksenae | reverse complement strand
TTCACGGATCTTGGCGAGAGCCTGTTCGCGTGTCATGGTCGGCGTGAGAGCCGGATCCGTGAGATCAAAGCTGGCACTGCTACTTCCAGAAGGCGTTCGAAGTTTCTCGTTGAAAGATGAGCTGTGCTGTGAGGCTTCATCCCGCACGGGAACAGTTGTCGTCGTAACCTTGAACCGAGTCGTGGACGAATACATTGCAGGCGTAGGTGAGCCAGGGGTCTGAGAAACATCTTCCTCATCGTCCACAACGGCTTCTTCAGGGACGTCCACAACAGTCAACTCCCTCCTTGGCTCAGCATCTTCCACAGTCGGGATGTTGAAGGTATTGGGAATGGACGACTCCTCTTCGCTGTGAGGCGCGCTCAGCAGAGACTGGAGTGAGGTGCGATCTCTCGCAACTGGGTCTCTCGCCATGATAGCACATGCTGGGGGCTCCACGGATGGCGTCCTAGCATACATGCGAGAGCTTCTTGGCTCCTCAATGGCGTCGGGGAGGATAATGTCAACATTCTCATCATTCTCGTCTGCGACCGATTCCGTCTCAAATCGCTCTTCCAAAGCCGCAGCTTCAGCCTCCTGCTCTGAAACAGTTCGGAAGACTCCCTCCTTGGGACAGAAGATGGTACTGGTTCGCTCCTTCTTTGACTTGATGGTGATCAGCTCGTGCTCACCAAATGGCCCAGGCTCAGGAAGCGATTCTCGGCGTTCCTCATTGTCAGACTCGTGGTGAGCCGCGTCATGGTGATCAGCACCGGACTCTGGCTCAAGTTCCGGAACAGCGTCGGCGCGTGGTTCGGCCACCTCGTCGACATACTCCTCAATCTCCAGCTCAGGCTCCTGCATCATTTCCTCTGAATCCGGGACGGGCTCTGGAGTCGACTGCACGTCCTGGCGAGGCATTTCCTCCGCAGGTTCTTCGATTGTTGGATCGTGGTATTCAACCGCAAGAATGTCACCTGGCTGCATTTCAGGTTCTTCCTCTGTGTCCTCTCTGGCCAGGTCCTCGTCCATGGCTTCCACGGCCACCTGCTCATCCTCTGCCACTGGGCTCGGGCTGGCTTGGGGAATCTCCTGTCGCTTAGGCGTAGTTTGCACGTCGTCCATCGGTTCAGGCGCCTCAATAGTCGACTCGGTAGCCTCTACAGGTTCAGTGGAATATTCCTTCTTGATCGAGGCCATAGTGATGGTGGCATCATTCTCTGTGATATCTGCGGCAGCTACAGGCGTGTTCTCTGTAGTCGCAGTCGAGGCTGTCGACTCGATGCTCTTTTGAAGAGTGGCCTCACTAATTTGGCGCACTTCTCTCGCACCAATGCATGAGTGCATTCGGCATTCGGCTTGCAGAAATTCGACCATATCCTGAGCTCTCTCAGCTCTGTGCTTCTCCCAAGCAACCTGCAGCGTAAGTTCCTCAATCTCGATCTCGGTGGCAGCAGAACCGGCGAGATCCATGGCAGACAGTGAGACACGGCCGCCATCCTTGGCAGAATCACGCTTGCGTTTCTTTTGGATCTTCTTGGGTGATGAGAATTCGTCGGATTCGTCGCCAAAGGGGAGGGGAAGTCGGCCCTCGGCAGCGATGCGCGCAACCTCCTCGTTCTTAGCGGCAGTCTTGTACGCATCGCGCTCCTGCTCGACAACCTTTACGCGCTCGAGGGCTTTGTCGAGTTGCTCCTGGACACCGACTATTTGATAGCGGGCGGTGAAGGCCTCTTGCTCTCGCGCTTGGCTGCGTTCCTTTTCGCGCTCGAGACACTCTTCGTTGATCTTGGCTGCCGTGCGAGCCGTCTTCAGTTCCTCTTGTAGTTTGACTATTGTTGACTGAGACTTGAAGTTTTCTTTTCTCGCTCGTCGGATCTCCTTGTCCCAAAGAGTTTGGGTGTGTGCGTGTGTCTCCTTTGCTCGACCGTAGCTATCCTGCTTGGCTGTTAGCATTGTTGTGTTTTCGTACGTCATTTCTGTTTGGCGGCGTACCATGACGGTTTCTAACCGCTCGCCCACTTTGCGTTCTCGCTCTTTTCCTTGCTCGACAGCACTTTGTAGCTGCCTAATTTCATCCCTCATGCGCTTCATCTCCATCTCGGCTTCTTCTCGTCCGAGAACGGCTCTCTTTAGCGCGTCGTTGTTCTTTCGCTCGAGCTGTCTGGATTGGCCAGACATGTTGTTGAACTGGCTAATCTTTTCTAGTACCGGGCTGTCGTAGCCATCGGTTCTGAATGGTGTAATGTGGGATTCGTGGCGTTGGTTGACGCGGTCTGGCGTTGACATCCCGAGCGGGCTCAGTGGCCCGGAGGGTGTCAAGCTCAAGCTGTCATCCATCGTCCTCGTACGTTTCTCCGTTCGCTGTGAGGTAGGGTGTAAAAAAAGGAGCTGTTCAGCTAAAAACCTCCACGCATCTGTCTCACCAAAACTGGTGATCGCAAATTGACTGCAAAATTGTTTTGCTGCTGGGTTAGTCGTGATATTTTTCTTTGATATTCACGAAAGTCTGTTTACTGTGGTGCCNTTACCCCAAAANGCCGGTATACTGGGCCCGCCCTGTTGGGTCGCCGTTGCTGTGGTGACGGCAAAGTCATGTGACGCTTCCCTGATCGCAGCGTTCAGTGGCGGGCCGGCGTCACCTCCCACAGTCCCGCAGCCCTTGTGCAAGGGTCAGCTCTAATTACCTGTTTTGGACGGCTATTGGATACTCAGACTTGCATACCAGCCAAAAATCGTCCATTGTTCGATTGTCTGGGCTACCGGGCGAGCGTCGCCAGGTATTTTTCTATTAAACACCCCAACCCGACGCCATTGGACGACCTGCTTGTTGCACGAAACCCACATAGATCCAGCATGGCTGATTCCGAGCTACGCCAGCGCAAGGCCAAGGCCGACGATAGCAAAGATAAGGAGAGCAAAAAGCTTCGCACCAGAACCCAGGAAGACGATGACGCCGGCTCATTTCGCCTGGATGTTCTGCGAGTCCTGACGTTCCTGTTTCTCGCTTCATGCGGTCTCAGCTACGTCATCAGCTCTGGCGAGAGCTTCTTCTGGGGCATGAAGAATAAGCCAAATTACATGAAGCCTGACTGGTGGAAGGCCAAGTTTGTATGCAACCACACCAGATCTGGAATACTGCCCAAGCCGCACCCATAACGCTAATAAAACTTTACTATGCACAGAGCGGCCCAATTTACCTTACCCCGGACGAGCTCTCCAAATACAACGGCTACGAGAAGGGCAAACCCCTGTACCTCGCTGTCAACGGCACGATCTTCGATGTCTCCAATGGACTGAACATGTACGGAGTTGGTGGCTCTTACCACTTCTTTGTTGGCCGTGATGCTTCGCGCGCATTCGTTAGCGGCTGCTTCAAAGAGGATCTGACCGCGGACATGCGTGGCATTGAGGAAATGTACCTGCCCATTGACGATCCCGAAATCGATTCCATGTGGACCGCGGCCGAAATGGAAGAGATGAGGAAGAAGGAGATGGAAGAAGCCGAGAAAAGAGTGTACGAAGGCCTCAAGCACTGGGTGGACTTCTTCACCAACAGCCCTAAGTACCAAAAGGTCGGCTACCTTGTGCGCGAGGAGGGCTGGCAGGAGAAGCTGCCGATGCCCGAGCTCTGCAAGGCCAACCAGGACAAGCGCAAAAGGAGAATTCCTCGTGATCAACAGTAGACTAGTGCAAGTTCAATTCTACTACGTTTTGCGATCCGCTTCACCTGAAATGACACCGTAAAGAATAAAACAAGATGTGTGCCAATTGACTATTGTGTACTACATGCAAAAAAAAAAAAAAATTGTAACAAGGCTCCAACCTAGCGTCTTCCGCTTGATATCATTAAACCAATTCATAGATCCCACGCTATTAAATACACCATTCTCGTTCCTAAAAGAGCATAAAGACAGCACCGAGAGCAAGCAGCATTGAGCTAGATACACTGGCAACGGAAGCGCCAGCTGTTGTAGGGGTGGTTGTAGCAGCGCCGGCGGGGCTTGTGGTAGAGCCAGACTCCTTGGAAGGAGAAGTACCGCTGCCTCCAGAGCCACCAGAGGAGCCACCAGAGGAGCCGCCTTCCGTCGAGCCGCCAGTGGAAGGAGAGCCGCCAGAAGCAAGCGTTTTGTAGTTGTCAAGGGATCGAGAAGAGTTGGCGCCGGTGCTGTTGAGTTCTTAGGTTAGCATGTTGCAGCTACAGCCACCCCGCAATGGTATGGAACTGACTTCTCATTGACGACCATGGACATGCCCTTTTCGCAGTGTGGGCCCTGGCTGCAGAAGAACCACATCGGCTTGGTGTCGTTGACCATGATGGTGAAGACGGGAATCTCCTTCTGGGACGAGCTGGCGGCGACCGGCATGTACGAAGAGAAGATGCCCTCGACGCTGGGGTTGACATCGCGGATGGGCTTGCACGGGTGGTCGAAATCGGACTGAGTCACCGTGTGGTTACCAGCGAGGAACTGGAACTGGATCATGGAACCAGTCTCGGCCTTGATCTTCTCGGGCCAGAACTTGAGGCCAGTGGCGTTGTTGACGGGGTTGCGGCCGACGGAGACGACTTGGACATTGACGGCTGTGTGCTTCCACTGTTAGAAAGAGATGCTTTGATTTGGAAGAGAAAGCTGGCCTGCTTACCTTGGGCGGCGCCCATCATGGCCGTGGCGGCAGCGAGAGTGAACTTCATGATGACTTTGGGAAGATTTGTGATGTAGTATTACGTCTGTGTGGCTGTTGTTTGTAAAGACCGGACGGTGGACAGAGCTACCAGAGCTGCCAAGCGAGTGAAAAAGAAGGAGAAGGAGAAGGATATCAGACCAAAAAAGATGAACAAGAAAGAAAAAAGATGCTCGCGAACAAAGGAACTAGCCTCTGTATGAAGAAGAGAATGTGATGTGAGAAGGATAGAGAGAAATAATGAAACAAGCAAGAAGAAAGAAGAGGGAAGGGAAGAGGAAGAGAGATGGCTAAAATAAATGCAAATTTTTGTCAGAAACAACAAGGGGTCGGTTTTAATTGTTCAGAGGAAATTTGGAAGATGAGCAGAGGGAAACTGTAACAAGCTAGATTGACCACCACCCGCGCTGTGTTAGTCGAAACAGGAGTGATCAGCCACCGGAGGTCGTCGCCCCTTGGCACCTGCGCATCTCATTGTTTCTCAAAAAAGGCCGGAAATGCCATGCATCGGCGGCGACGGTAGCATATCAACCAGAAACCCCACTAGGCAGTACCTGCATAGGTAACCGTTTTGGGGCGACCCTCTCTATTTCGTCTGAGATTTGACTGCTGGGCTGGGCTCCGTGTGTAAGTGTGGGTGGGAGGCCTTGGTATGGAGCACCTGCCGTCTCATGTATCTTGCGTGGCGCGCCGTGGATCTGGATTTTTCCAAAACGGGCTACTTGGGTACCCGAAACAGGGCTGCGGGGAACTTTTTGATTCCTGTCATCATGGGCAATTTTTTTTCTGGAAATCCCAGGTTCCGGGGTTGGCAGTGTTAGAGATGTTGTTAGAGAGTACTGCTCAAACGTGGCGACCGTCTCCTCCAATTTTGCCTTGGTCACTTAAAATTTTTCTTCCTTTTCTCTATCCCATCCTTCATTTTACAAAAAAAAAAATGAACTAGCGACAAATAGTTTGATCTTTGGAACGTGTTAGCAGAGGCCATATGGGAGAAGTCGACGAAAAGCGCATGTAAGTCGACACCAGTTTACGAACCAGCCTTGGGGCTGGCGAGAACGTGACGGCGCAGCGGACCGGCGACACAGGTCTGCCTGCGATCGAAATTGGAAGGGCTATAGGGAATATTTAAGCCGCATGCGCTATCGTTTTGACGGCTGCGCCTCTGCATGCATGGTCTGGCACCAGTCGCGCCGCACCTTGACATTCTACGACGCCAACGAGACAGGGCCCGTTTCAGACTCCGCCCCACAGCTCCGTGCCTGGAGCCGGGCAAAGGGCCGCCGACCACGCAAGCCAGTACTGGAGTGCTGAGTGTCAAGTGCGATGAGTTTGTAGACAATAATACAAATGGCATGGAATCAGGTATAGAATTTGGAAATAGGGTAGTTGAAAACATATTTATTCACTGTCCGCCATCTGATGGCGTTGCAAGTAGAGGCAATCGGAGTTGCAGCGACGATGCGACTGTCGCCAACTAGCAAACAAGAGGAAAAGTCACCCATGAGCCTATACAGGGGTGCTCGGCATGTAAATAACCATCATGAGTACATTTTCATGTCCGTTGGTCAGCTAGGTCGGCGTACAATGCCAGCCCCCCTTGCAATCCATTGCTTTCTTCGTCTCTTCTCGCTGTTGACTTGGCGAGGCAGTGGCTGTGCAAGTTGAATCTGATGGCTATCCTGCATGCCACAAACAGACGCTTTGTTCTATGCCACACGGAAGTAGGCGGGCCAGTTTCGCATGCAGAGATCCCTCCCCGCGACAAGGTGTAGTCGGTACAAGAGCGCGGTGCTGACCTCTCGTGTTCTGAAAGCACATTGCAGAGCGAATAAAAGAGGCCGGGCTTTGAGCAGATTCACACACACCAGCGGTGCTCGGTGTACAAGTGTCGAGGATAAAGCAGACCTTTGGGCAATATCATCCGGCGACGTTGTGGCCGGGGACAAGCCATGTGCTTGCGCACACCGACCGCGCCGCTACCCCTCCTCGCCGTGGTCATCAGGGGACATGCTGAAGGCATCTTCGTGTCGTATCGATCGTTATTCATTAATTCGTAGATTTCGTGTGCAAAGCGAGCAGCAGCCTCATAGATCCAGCAACAGCTGCGGCGCAATCTTTTCCAAATCTTCCACCTATCCCCACAAGAAGAACTTGATCAGCCAGCCCGGGTCAAACAAGGACAGAAACCACGTCCGAAGCAGGAGAGAGGGAAAAAAAAAAAGCTGCCTCTGTTTGTTTTAGACATACCTCCAGGAATCCAGATCGCTTCTCCACCGCCGTGCGCGCAATCGCTTCACGCACAAAGACGTCGACGTACTTGCCCACCGCGGCGTTGGCGTCGCGCAACGCTCGCCAGGGCATCGCGACGATTGTGGACGAGATCATCAGCCGCAAGGTCGTGGCGGACAGCAACGGAGTGGCCTGCTGGGTGGAAAATGAGTCGAGCGAGTCGAGCAAGCTGTAAATGGGTGGGGAGAGTAAGAGGAATGAAAGAAAAGAAGCCCACGTGTACACTAGCGTTTAGAAGCAATTATTTGAATATATTGGGCTCCCAGGCCGTGGGAGCTTGTGAGCCCACAAGACGGGAATACAACGTTTGCAAAGAGTACTGAAGCTTTGGTTTGAAGTAGGCCCGCACAAAAGTTCCAACTACAAACCGGCATGGCACCTTTATCACACACGGCGGCTACCGAGGAGCACAACGTGGACACTCTAGATCAAGATTGGGTATAGACCAACAGGATATGAGGCTACGTGGAGGAGCGGACCATGCCGCTTGGGTTCGATGACCAAGAGGATGGAACTTGATCGGGGGGATCTTTTCTCATTTTACAGGCCTGGTTGAAGAATAAACCCATGTTGTTGAAGGTTCATGCACGACTGCACGGTGAATAATGCATACACCTCTTTGGCAGCGGTCGCCAACAGCCCTAGTATGGCCAGTTGCACGCACACAACGTGCAAAAATTAGAACATGATAATATACATGGATGATGTATGTGCATATACAAGATGAAATATTATTTTCAAACGTATTTATACGATGAGCGCTGATGACTATGGCATCAGAATAAATGCTGTTGGTGGCAGTGTGGGGGTTGGTGGGATGGGTTGGGCCAAAACACCATGAAAATAATCATGGTCGGCGAAAATGGGGCAAAACGGGCGCCTCATGTGCGAAATGGAGTACTAGGGCAATAGCAAAATTTTGGGCGACAAATAGGTGGGTGTGATGGTGTGCTGGGCGTGGTGGAGGGTGGGAGAGGGGCAGACAGAGTGTGAGGGTGGGAGCGAACCGAAAAAAAGATGGACGAGTATAGCCTCAGCGATGGGACGGAATGACGGCTGGATGGACGGTGGGAGGGGCACGGGAGTGAGCGGGGGTGTTAAAGAATCATGATGACAGCCTCGTTGGATGAGAAGGAGGAAGAGGTCACGGGCTGGTGATGACCTCGGAGAGAGCAGAGGGAAGAAGGACAAGAGAGAGAGGCAAAGGCGAGAAAAGTATAAGAGGCGAGGGCCCCCCGGAAACGTCAGCAAAAGAAGGAATTGAAACTCGTCTCTTTCACGGAGATAATTCGCAACCAGACTGGACACTGGAAAGGACGAGAAGAAGACGACGAGGAAAGGTGCAAGGAATCCGCCACTCGGTCAAGGCTTGATACGAAAGGTGTACGGACGACTCGGGGTGGATGCCTCGGCGATTACGAAAGGCAAACAGAGAGAGAGATAGAGAGAGAGAGAAAGAACCGATCGTGCTGCTCCAGGCAGAAAGGCGGCCGAACGGGATACCTCAGCAAAGAGCCGTGTGTGTGCAAAAGGGACGAAAGACGAAAAAAGGTTTCAAGCAAGGGAGCAAGGGCCGTTGTGCCGTGTCATATCAGTGTCAGGTATGTGCTTCTGATTGTGAGTGTGATGCCGGCTGGCTGGCTGGCTGGCTGGGCAATCGAGCAGCCAGCAGGCGGGACGACCGGGGGAGTGGGCAAGCAGAAGAAGCATGCCTGGGAAGAAAGGAAGAAAGAAGAGAGCTCATTGGCCCTTTGTCTCTGTCCCTCTCTTTTCTAGACGGCATTCTTCTCGCTCTCCTCTTTGTCTTGCCGCAATTGTCTGGCGCTGGGTGACCTTTTGAGGCTCCGCTTCCCTCACACTCCCCCCCCCCCCCAGAAATGTACAACACGCTAATGGTCAGCCCGGGTCCTGCAGGTCACTCCTCGCGCGAATCCTGCGTGAAAAGGTACTTGCTTGCATCCGAGGACTGCTGCCCACGCGAGCCAGCTTCTCGCGTTTGCCGCTAGCCCAAGCCTTCTTGCCTGGGAGGGCCTGCAAGTCCAGGTACCAGCTTCACGCATCCCAGTGACACCACCACACACCACCAGCGCAACCCGCCGACAAGCACGTCACCACTTCTGCCCTTGTCGAGCCAATCACAGGGCATCATTCTTCTTAGCCTTGTAAGTTTGCCAGAAGCCGCCTAGCTGCTCGTGCTCTTCCCTTTTGTTGTCATCTTGCTTTTCGTTTCTGTTTGCTTGTACCTTATTATTAGCGTGCTGCCGTTTCTCTGCCACCAAGGCGTTGTGCAAGCCAGCCACAGCGCCCTTGACAGCGCTCTTCAGCGGCTTTTCCCAGCGGTGCGCCCAGTCATCTGGCCAATCACAGCTCGCCTCAGCACAACACCATCGTCTCTCTTGATCCACGCCTCTCTCACTCTCTCACGCTTCAACAACAAATTCCTTTCCTTCAAACGCTTCCCTCTTTTTTTTTTTTGTCCTTCTTCTTTCCTTTTTCTTCCTCCACCTTTTTAACCTCATCTCGTCTATTCACCCTCGCGTGCCCCGATCCCCCGTTTGCGAGGCTCATCTCCCGCCTCAATTCCAACCCGACCCTGTCTCTCTGCCCTGTATAGCGCCGAGGCGTGATCCACTTCGGCGGACGCGACTTTGGCGAACCCGTCCGCTTCGGCGCGTCACGTACATGACGCCCGCCTCCCCAATTTGACCAGGGAACCACTCTTACCATTTCAATTTCACACTCCAGGTTTTCAANTTTAACAACGGCATCCGATTTCTCAGCCAGCCTTGCCACTTTTCCATCAACCACGAATTTTCGCTACACCTCAACGCATCGCCCGACCGAAAAAGACAAAGACCTTTACAGAGATACTCCCACGCAGCCGTCCATTTTGCTGCTGTTTGCTTTCTCCCATAAGCTTCAGCGGCCATGGCCTCGCCGCTGCCTGCATCCGCCATGGGCGCCGGTTGGAATGGCAACGCTCACCAGCAGCACATGCTTCCCTCCGAGCCCGACAGCAATGGCGTTCAGGTCCGGCCCATGGGCTGTACGTCTTCTCCTCTAGCCTGCTAACCGCTCGTCGTCAAGCCCGGCCACATGCTAACACACGACCTGCAGTAAAAGTCCACTACACATTTGACAAGGATTCCAAGGTCAATTGTCTCGCCCGATATCCCCAGACCGTCCAGGTCCAGACCATTGCCATSGCGCAGCACGTAAACGACGACGGTCAATTCGCCGCCTCTCTGCAGCAACGCCAACAAAGGCTGGCAGATTCGCGGCTCACCAAGCCTCGACAAGAAGGTTAGGTGTCGCTTTGCTCCTGGTTATTCGACATGTATATATTCTCGTCTTCATGTACTACTCGTCTTGTTCAAATATAGATACAGTCTCAAATGGAATCAAAACAAACGTTTTTATCTTTCTCAAGAGTAACAACAATATTCATCAATACATGCTGTCGTAAAACTTCGTTTCTGCAAGCTATGTGTGGGGAAGAAAAAGAAGAAAAGCAAAAAGCAAAACAAAAAAACATTTTGATGCCGGGTCCAATGCCCCCTTTCTATATGTCGTATCCTGACGTGGGATATCTGTTAACCAGCTCGGGTCGGGTGTCCAATCGAATACATAACATTGCGTAAAAAGATGCGCTTCGTGGTAATAAAAGTTGTCGTTGAAAATACAGGAGGGGAGAGCCCTGCTGTCATGACCTTGTAGATCTGAATGCAAGTGGTACGTGTATACTGTAAACGTTTCCAGCACATGGCCACGTCGTGATTTGACACGCAGTTCGGTCTGAAAGAAAAACAGTATGCGGCTTTGCGTATATACGATGTTGCGAAGCTCGTAAAAATGTACAATAAGACGGAATTGTCTAGTGGGCCAATTTTCGCGTTTCTGGGCGGCCAAAGGGACAAACTAGAGTAATATGCCGATTAAATGATGTTGGCAATGCTGAGTCGATCGTTGCCCTTCTTTTGTGCGTTTGGTGAGGGGCTATTATCGATACCGCGGCCGTAATGAGGCTCCGAGATATATCGAGGAGGCTCCGAGTGCTTGGGCATGTCGACGCCAGCTGACCCAGGCGATTCGCTTTTGATCTTTTGTGGCGGTATGGGTGTCCATCCAGCGTTGTGAGAAGTAAGTGATCGCACGGAGGACTCGATGTGAGACCATCCGCCCCATTCTCGCTGTTCGGCCACCGTCAGCCCTGTGCGCTGCTCGGACTGGAAAATGGAACTGGTCGGTGCGCCTGGGGGCTTCGGCGAACTAGATGTGGTAGGCTCGGATCGCTCGACCATGGTCCAGACCCAAGTCCTGGACGGAGCCGCTTGGGTGTCGGCAGAGGCATAGACCAATAGCTCCTCATCCCGAGTAAGTGATAGCAGCAGCGCGGAGTTGTCAGCCTGCATTCGAGACTGGGGGATCGACGTGGAACCCGTCGTGCGGGCAATGTGGCTGGCGTGTTCGGCACGCTTCGAGGCGAGCACGTTGATGAAGAAGCCGAGGTATCGGCCACAAGGGGTCACCACATCGCGAAGTCCCTCAATCGAGCCCAATGCCCGGATGCAAGTGATTGCTTGATCAAACTGACCTGCCATGAGCAGGAATAGACTGCAGCGGAATAGATGGGTGGCCAGCAAGGCTGTTGCTCCTTCGGCGGGGGAACTTGTTCGGGCGATAAGGGAGGCAGTTTCCATCGCGATGTGTGTGCAGCTCTCGACTGCAGCAAATCGTGCCTCGGGGCTGCAGCTAGGCGCCAAGTTGTGTCTGTGTAGCAATAGGCGAATATGGAGAAGATACGCGAGGGGCGGCAAAAAGTGCGGAGCCAGAGCCACGGTGCTTGAAGGATCGCAAGCTGGCGGGAATGTATTCAAACATTTGCGGAAGTGGCTGTCAAATGCCGAGAGGTGCGCTGCAGGGACCTTGGGGCTGTCGATTGCCTTCAAAACAGACGTGTAGGAGCGTACAACGTGAATGATGGCGAGAAGAGAGTGCGTGAGTGGCTCGGCACCGTTCGGAACATGCATTCCATTGTCACGAACATAGTGATCATCGACAGCGGCGGGCAAACGGGCATCGCAATCGGCGTCGTTAATCAGGCAAGGATGCCCAAGTTCAGTGGAAAGGGTTCGGTCGAGCACATACATGGCCCACCAAGTTCGACAACGCATTTCGCCCTCGATAATGGGGAAGTTCTCTGTGTCAGTGTACAGGCACAGATCTTGGCCGGCGCGAATAGCATTACCCAGCCAGTTCCAGGCTGCAGACTTCAGGTTCATCTCATCCAGGCAAATTGCCACCAGAACGTAAGTGCGGGCATCGTCGAGCGTAAACGCATTGTTCCAAGGGTCGATCAGCTTGCGACTGGTGTCGAGGAACTCGGCCACGCGCGTGCTGGCGGTGGGAGGATCGAGACTGAAGAGTGTGCCAGCGGCCAGAACCGCAAAGAACATGGAAAGCCAGCCGGCGGGGGCCTGGCCGCGAGGGTTTCGGTAGAGATCATCAACCATGGCCCGGAATGTAGGCAGATGAATGATGGGGAACATGGTGTGGAGCGAGTTGTAATAGGTGTGCAGAAGTTGGTCTGCCATGGCCCTTGGCGGAAGTTCGGGGATGGCGCATTCGCGCGGCGTACTGGACAAATAGCGGTGCATCTGCGGAGGCTTCCAAACACCCTTGGCGGCACCTCGAAGACTTGATCTAGCTCTGCTGAGCTCTGGCATTATCGGGCCCCGTCTCTTCGGTCGCGGTTCAGGGTCTATGACGGGCATCTGGTAGAGCGACTGTTCGCCATTCTCGCCTTCCATCTCCATGGAGACATCTCGATCTTGCAGCATGCGCCGCAGCTGTGTGTTGTCTCGCCTGACCCGTTCAATCTGTTTCTCAAGGTCTTGTACCTGTTTGATGGAGGACATTCGTCGATTCGTTTCCTTTGTGAACTGGCATTTGACGTTGCGACTTGAGCACTCTGAGCAGCTGGCGGTCTCGGTTGCGTCACACTTGACCTTGCGCTCCCTGCAGGCATCGCAGCTAGGGTCTTTTCTTCGTTGACGATAGGCTCTCTTCTGTGCCTGAGGCCCAAGACCACCAGAAAGAGACATGCTGCTATGATGGCCCATGGAGTCGCTCGAGCCAATTGATTCGCGACCCATCATGCTTGAGGGAACTGGTGAGTACGGCGGGAAGCCATGGTTGACAGAAGGCAGCGACGGCATGCCGCCGAGGTGCGGAGAGTGCGCAGTCAGCGGAGGCTGGCGGGAGCTATGGCTAATCACGCCGGTATACTGCGAATGCGGTCGCGGGGAGGTGGCAGACGAGACGGACGAGGAATCGTATGATCGAGTCGACAAATTTGGGGAGCGCGGGTATGAGCTGTGAGCCGTCTCGGCCATGGCGGGGACGGCCGAGGAAGACGGGTCGGACGGTGTGGGAAGGCGAAGAAGAAGAAGAAGAAAAAGAGTGAGCCTCAAATGAAGGGCAAAGTGAGGATGATGTCAAAGCCAGCTAGCAGGTTCGCTTTTGACGACGCGGGGCAGAAGAAAATGGTATGCGAAAGCTGTGGCGAGCTGTCTCGCAAGCGGCCGAATCGGCGGCGACAAATGGTGAGCACCTAGTCGAGAAGGAGAACAGAGCCACGCGGCAGCTGGAGCTGATTATTGCAGGTCAGACACAAAGCAAGACGAGGCAGAGACAAGCTTCGTATACCCGTCCTCGCGCGCAGAATGCGACAAGTCGTACTACGGGGACACGGAGCAAAAGAACCGCGAGATGCAGCCAGCAGTCGGCCTCGCAATGAGACAGGGCAGTGAGGTAACAGTTGCCTTATTGGGGGTCCTGTAGCGTTGTGCCTGGAGCGGGCGCGGTTCAAGGTGACGTTGGGGCTCGGGCCGTGCTATAAGCTCCAGCAGGCTGCAGGCTGGGTTGCTGGCTGTCGAGATGAGTGTGGACAAGGCTCGTCAGGACCGTCGCGGGCGAGATTTGGTCAAGAACAATGCCGAGATGGTTTCGTGGAGGGTTGAAAGGGAACAAGAGGGACAAATAAGAATGGTGTGACGGATGATGCAAAGGCAAGCGTCAACATCGGCCCCTCTCCATGTACATGGTATAACCCAGACTCGGTACAGTGGCCCGTTTGCCTCACGGAATGCGGGAGCTCCGTGGAAGGTTTCGGGGTGATCGGCTGGGGGCCTGCTTTGACTCGTCTAGTTAGAATCGGAAATATTATTACCTGGCTGCACGAGTGGTCCGTAGCTAGGCCGGGGAGGGGGTGTGGCTTTGGCTGGGGCGTCGAGCAACTCTGGCCGCGCGAGCCAGCACTGTAAATAGAGTGAGCGGGTAGCAGGAAATGCTGAGCAGATTGCAAGTATGTATCCATACGTACATACAGCAACAGGAACAGTCTCCGCCCGTCAGTGTGTGTGTGGAGGTGGCCCATGGCGAGCCAAGCAACCTAGGAAACCCTGCTTGGCGAGCGAGGCGGCAGCGTTGAGATCAGCCAAAGGCCACTAACATGTTTCGAGTTTGAGGCGCTGGCTAGCCTACTCCCGAAAAGAAAGAGAAGCTGTCCACCCCTGCTCTCGGCTCAAAGGGCATCTGCTTCTGCTCCTGGTCCTGCCCGTCGTCGGTACGTTGTATCGCTACATGGGGGAACAGGGTCGCTCCTCTGGGTCGTCGGCGGCAGCACAAGCCATGAGCTAACACCAATGCTCCAACAGCCCCAGTGGCATGTCAGCTTTCGGCGCCACGGCAAGCATGTATTTTTGGTGGTTTCTCTCTGTCGCAATGTCCGCCGTCGATGCGCTACAGAGCGTATTGACTCGCCAGTTGTCCCTTGTCATGGCGCTCAATTTCCTGGGCTGCATGGAGATATGGGTTTAACGCCGAGCGTTGGCGCTATTGCCCGCTATTGATTGCAGTTTTGCTGCCCAACCTACGAACGGCTGTATCAAACGTAGTATGATCCCGTGCCACAATATAGCTGCTGGTGCGTTTCTCGGCACGCTGGCACAATTCCTGTGGCCATATGGCTGTGGACCTTTTATTAATGATGGAGACGGCAGCCATGCAGACCTGGGGGTCTCATACTGCAACAAGGTGGGTGTGCGTGCTTCCCAACACATGGCGCAACGATGCTGTCGTCTTCAGACGTCTACCGCCCTGTTTGATTGTCCCAGAAGCCATGTTCGCTGTACGGTAGCTGGTCTTGCCCAGCCGTCTCAACCCAATCTTTTGCTTCGGCATGTGCTTCTGGCTGGCACGAGGCACGACCTTTTCTGGATAAGATGTGCGCGAGACAAAGCCCCAGCAGTTGAATGGCTGGCGAAGCCGTGACGGCGCTTTAATTAACACAGGTCTAGGTCTCTAGTCAGCTAGCCGCATCCACGATTGTGTTGTGGCTTTCGATCTGCGCCAGGCCCGAGGCTTGTACTCTGTTCGGCACACTGTTTAAGGAGCACGCAAGGGGCGGCGCAGAATTTTCGAGCAGGTCATAATAAAAGTCGAAACAGTCTAGAAATGACATTTGACTTTTCCGCCAAGATGTGCCCCGCGGCCATGGCCAAACAAACATTCGCGTTGTTCGTGGCGACTATACGTCATTGGCCATGATAACCGAATAGCTAAGGGTAGTTTCACCGCCTAAGGGCCACTTGTTTCAACACGATTGATTGGTATTCTTCTTTCAAGGTAAGTGGCTGCTTGATCCGGCAAATGCGTAGATGGCATTCGGCATTCAAGCCTCGCCTGTCTATCATCTCTCAAACGGAACAATGCGTGCAGGAGCTGGAATCCCACCTCACACCAGAGTCATGCTGGTCTGGCGGGCGGCGGGCAAAGAGAATGAGTGGCTTGACGTGGCTTGCCCGCGGCGTTGTACACCAAGTTGAGGAGGTCGGCGATGGCATGTACGAAACCGCGTGGGCGCCAATGATACGGCAGCATCCGGAGGGCCTGTCGAGCTCCCAGCTTCTCCCAAGATTTTTTGTTTGGTGGGTACCTCGGCCGTGAACCGAGTGAGCCGCTCGCTTGCCCAAGGGCAAGGCGAGAAGTTTTGTGCCCGAGCGACTCTTGAGGGAGTTGAAAATTACGGTCANCAAMAAAAAAAANAAAAAAAAAAGGCAGGAAAAGACCTTTTGCTCGCGTTGGTATATATTGGGAGGCGGAATTCTGGGCACAACTTACTGCATCAGCTGAATGAGAGGCGAGGTTGAGCATGATACGCTTGCGCCCTGGACCATCTCCGCGGTGCAACGATGACGACGGCGGACTTGTGCAACTGTTTGGGGCAACGACGCCTAACGCCACAGCTGTTAGGCGACGGGAGGCGATTCGAGGAAATTTTGCAGGGCTCGTCTGCAGAAGGTAGTTCGTCCGGTAGTTTGTAACGCCGTCGCAAAGCCGGAGAATTCATGCGTTAGCAGGTGACGGCGCTGTTGGGGGCATCTCGCATTACACAGGTCGAGCAACGATTCGGGTGCTCGCTCGGCAGGCAGGAAGGCAGGCAAGCAAGCAGGCTCGGCAGGCTCCGTACTGGTGGATGCGTGCGAGTAATTAGTCTCGACCATGTTGGTGCCAGTTGTGGAGGAAGATTGTGAGCAGCAGGCTCGGCAGCGCTGTCCCACCAAAACGTTTCTGGCTCAAGGCAACGTATGCGTATAACTTATCGCCCATGACGGCTGTGGGCTCCAGGCGGCACAGATTACTGGTAGCAGTCTAGAGGGCGACAGGAAGATGGAGCAGCCCCGGAGAGTTTGTTGCGAAGGTGGCTGGAGATGCGACAGTGCGTCGAGGTTAGCGCAGATGAGATGTCTATGAGCTGGACATGAGGCTTAAACCGATGGGTCCTTGATTCAACTGGGACGGATAGGCCACCCGGACTGGCACCCATCCGGGCGCCAACCAGATCAGGCATTCTAGCTGAGCTGACAATGGCGGCGGCGGCCGACTTTGGTACCAGTATTGCGGGTGTGGTATGTGGAGAGGGTAACGTATCGCCTGGCGGGAGACGACATGTTGAACGGAAAACGGAGAGCGGAAAGGTCAGAGCGGCGAGAAATGATGAGTGACACCTAGCAAACAATGGACGGATAAATTAGCTGGGTAGCTGGGGATTAGTGTGGCAGGAAGGAAAGGGCCAGAATACCGGTGCAACGGTGCTAGATGCCTGCGAGTTTGGCAATGGAATCCAGAAGATGGACATGCATGTGGATGCATGTTTGCTTGTGTGTGTGTGTGTGTGTGTGTGTGTGGGAGGAGGAGCAAATGGTGGGGGAGCGTATTGGAGCGGCAGCTCGCGGGCGGCCTCTCAATCGACTGGGGTTCGGGAAGGGGGGGGNAATGGCAAGGTAAGCAGTTACAGGGCTTTACAGGGCTTTACAGGGCTTACAGCGTTGGCCATGGCGGCCGGGATACCTAAAGGTTGGGCAGCTGCTGAGGGTTCAGGGCTGCTGACTCTGCTAAAGATTGGGTTTGACCCTGCATCCCAGGGTTCTTCCAGTGCTGCAACCACTGTAGCGTCCTGAAATGCGCTGTAGCTGCAATGGGCCAGGACCTTCCTTGTTCGGCCTGGAGCCGCCAGCCCGGCCCATCTGCCATCTGCGGTGGTCAAGAGATGGTGTCGTCAGGCAGCTGAGAATAGCAGCAATTATGTGTTTGAGCTTGTCAGGCATGGCTCTTTTTGTTGGTCAGTCATGACACATGGTCCTGAGAATGCCGCCCGTTGTCGCTCACCACTGTCCTATTTTAGGAACATTGGGCAGCAAACCGCACACTGCCATACTGGTAGGTACCGCCATGTCCGACCACGAATACCGTTCCAGAAGCAGGGATTCCTTTGATGAGCGATCAAGATGGCAGTGAGACCTAAACCCAAATCATTCTTCCAAATACCAAATACTTGGCTGAATGTTGATTCCCACCATGGCAAGGGCATGCAGCCAACCTCGGTGAGGGGGGTGTGCTCCAGGTACCTATATTTAGCGGCCCTCCTCACATCATTTCAGCGCGTTTAGCGCAGTTACCCTCTGTAAATGCAGCACCTACAGGGATCGTCCGCTGTAATTGCCGCTAAGGGAAAAGCTGCAGCGACTGCAGGGCCTCTGCAGCTGCTGAGCCGTCTGCTACGTACCCTATCTGGTGCTGGTACTAAATTGATTCCACCAGCCACGATACCTTGCTTGCTTGCTTCTCCCACATCCCTTGTCCTCGCGGCCACCCTCCTTGCCTCCTTGCCTCCATTCCATGATGCCATCTCGCCATCCCAACGCTAGCCACCCTCCATCTCCACCACCCTCTAGCTCGGTTGTCTCCTTGCCCGTCTGCCGAACGAACCAGGGAGACATCGACACCGGTCCTTGCTTGAGCCGCCGCCGCCGCAATTTGATAACAGGCCCACGACGCAAACAACGCCAGCCCGCTCGACTCGCATGGACCACTCGCTCCAGATGATACCCTGCCCGTCTTTATCAGACGGACGCCTCTTCGGGACCGAACCGACTTTAATCAATTGATAGTCTCTTGATTAGAAAGTCATTGGCCACACCATTCTCTCACAAATTCGACACCAAGCGTCGAGCCCATGTCCCAGTCAAAACCACATCCACCACATCCATACAGGCTCACCGCTTGTCGAGCGCGGATTGCGGATTGCGGATTGCGGATTGCGGATTGCGTCGGTGTGCGGCTTCTTCTGCTTCCGCCTCATCAATTCCACCCGGCTGGTTGACATCGCACAAGACTTCTGCAGCTAATTACCAGTAGCTCAGCACCATCGCGAGGCTTGTGACGGCAAGCTCGGACGGACGGCAGCAGATCCTGCCCGTCATCTGGCCCAAGCTGCAGCACCATGTACCGTGCGCCCGCTGGCTTCCAGAACTTTTCACCACCCTTCTACTGCCTGTCCTGCACGGAGTCCGGGCGTCCCTAGCCTTCTTAGGGTCTGCTTGGCCCATCTGGAGCGAGGAGGTCCACTGGATCCGTCCTACCAATGTTGCATTTACGGATCCGTCGTCACCCAACGCACACAACCATGCCGTCGACGTTGCGGAGGGCGGCCCCTGAAAACACCTAATAATAATAATAATCATATATCCACGCCCTCATGCTGGCTGGTGGAGTTGGCAGCACCGATGAGCCGACTTGCCAGTGTGTCATACTCTCGCAGATCCAGACTTTGCGGTACCACCGAGTGTCGATAGCTGAGAGCAGCTCAAACTAATGGGCGTTTACCAATCTCAATCCATTTCTCTTTTCGCTACGCCAAACTACTCGAGCTAAAGAACCGCCATCAGATCAAAGGAAATGAGGCGGTCTATGTGTCTCGTGCGGTAGATCGGGCGATGCGACGGAGAGACATATATTCCCAGCCCTGGCCCGAGGCTATCAAAGCCATCAACTCCAAAGCTTTCGGCTGGGATCAGCGCTGCGGCTGTCTCGTTGCCCCCCATAATTGGTGTGCACTGAGCTGCGAAGCTCACACTTCCCACAGGCAACCTCAAGCAACGCGGCCACCAATTTTCTCATCACCACGGCCCTTTTCCGGCTCCTTTTAATCATGGGAGTTTGTGCTGCACGCCTGTCCAACCTGCCCATATCAAATCATTCGTAGCCGCTGCAGGGTTCCGCCGCATTCTGTTCGACATCTAGCCATGTTCAGGACCTTCTGCGTGACGCACAAAAGTCCAATCCTGCCGTGTGCCACTGGATCCGCCTACAGGCCGATTTTGCGCCAGAGGAGCCGTTGCTAGCTACGGACGTTTTTTCGGCCTCGTTGCCGAGTGGATCTCTGAGCATGCACATGCGTTCTAGTTGACATACCAACTTAGCAACCGCGCGCGCTGCTCCAGTGGCACTCAGCAAACTAACTCGGGTGCAATGCAACACCTGCCGGAACTACAAGTGCCGAATTGTGTAGGGAGGCTTTACCGTATGAGCTGGACTTTTTCTGCTTCCAAATCATCCGCCAGGTAATGCAGATCATTGCTTACGATTGATGAGATTGAACTATAGGTCCCCCCTTCCATAACTGTATATCCCAGCCGCAAGGAAATAAGCCATATGATGAGCTTTAGGCCGACCTCCATGACTGCGACTCGGATGAGGCGGAATATGGCGATTGATGCGAAGCAACTTGAAGGAAATCCATAACAGAAACACCAATTTTGTTTGTGGAACAGTGTTGGCCCAGAATGCTTTGTATATTTGTACCTCTTGCTCATTTCCAGCTCTAAATCTCTTGCAGGCATGATCACCACCCCATCTCCAGTTGCCAACCCTTCCTTTTCTGTCCATCGAAACTGGGCTTTCTCGCAACCGGTGTGAGACAGAAAAGTGGCAATTTCCTTCAAGACCTCCAAGCTGTCATCAGCCGGCAGGTCAGACTCAACCACTCCGTACTGTTTTCAGAAGAAGCAATGCATCCTAGACTAAGACTTGGGTTGCGTCGGCCACTCGGTTCAGCAACCCTGTCCGTGGCTTCAGGACCCGCCCGCCGATCACTCAAAGCAATGAAAAAAAAAAGTTGTCGCTGAACACGCTATTTTAGATTTGGAGGCAGTTGAGTTGCTTTTGACAACTTGACTTGTACTGGTCATGGGCACCGTTTAGTGCCTCGCTACCAATCAGTGAGGCGCCCAGGACAAGCCACGCAGCCATGTCAAGCCAATTTTCCAAATACTATCGGCGACTTGACTTTTTAGTTACTTTGTTACGTCACTATGAGACCTTTCTCAACAAAATCTTCCAAATTATTCTATCTTGCGATTTCGAAATGAGAGACAACAATCTGTCTGAGGGAGCCGCAAGCAGTGCTAGAAAAGTAAGTTTCGATACGACAGATCTAACCCCGGAAGCTCCTCCCACTGGCTGCTCAGCCAGCTCAACGGTAACGGCTAATACGACTTTGGCGGTAGAGTTGGCCTAATTAACTGCAATATGCCACAACATCATTTCCCCGTGGCCTTTTTCTCGGAACAAAGAAGCGGCCAGGGTCTGAGACGATGGCTTGTGCTGGCAGCGAGGTTCCACCAATGCAGACCAGTCTTCAGCACAAAGCCAGTGGGACAATATAAGCTGCGGCGCCGGCTCGGCAAAGAGGCAGGCTGCACGGCTATCCCGCCAGCCCGCTTTACTTTATTACTCCCCGGGTCAGATTGCGTTTGCTGGCTGGCTGGAGCTTAATCCCC
>JANAKD010000371.1:0-21181 GCA_027627215.1 Lecanicillium saksenae | reverse complement strand
GTGAAGAGCGTGGGCGCGAACCACGTGACGGCCCAGCGCTCCTTGGTGCCATCTGCAACCTCCTTCTCGCCGTGGCCGAGAATCTCCCAGTGGCTGGTGACGAAGAAGAGGAGGCCCTTGCCGCGCCAGTCCCAGCCGCCGTCCGCGGCCGAGCGCGTGTCGACGCCGGCGACCGTCTTGAGCACGCCGTCCTTGCCGGACGGCTCGTACTCGACTAGGTCGTCGAGGCGGTCGCGGCCGTCGGGCTTGGACTCGAGCGGCTTGTAGGTGATGCGCACGTTCTTGGCGGTGCGCCACATGGAGAGCGTCGAGTGCGTCACCGTCCATGTGCCGGTGAGGGCGTCCACCGACGGCGATGACGTCGCGTTGGCGACGCCGCCGTACTTGGATGGGAGGTTGAGCGTTATGGGACTTGTCGTTGCCATGCTTGTGGGTTGTGTGAAACACAGACTCTGTAGTTGTGCTGCAAACACTATTTCATGTGTTTTTTCAAATTTGTGATGAGATGAAAGTTGAGGTGAAGCGCGATCGGATTGATCATCTGGTTGATGGCGCTATCTTTCGGAAGCTACTGCTGCCGAACCACTGGCGCGCTGCTGTAGTAGCGCAGGTTCGTGTTTGAGATTCCCAGCCACACGTCACAAACAAGAAAATAAAAATTATGGCAACGTGGAACCGCATAGTGTGCAAGGCATGATCGCGTTTAAATAACTTTCAAGTTACAAGATCTGCTCGCACAGAGACGCAAGGAAGAACTTGCAAGGTGGTTGAGCGAGTGTAGTAAAATCACTTATAAGAATGGTCGTCGTCGGTGTATGCGGTGAGGCGCGAGCCGCACGCTACAAAATGTGATAAAGAGGTTAAATCATTTATTGTATTTAGCTACAGATACGTTGCTGATATTTAACCTTGGATTTTAAAGTGCATACTAGCGTTGGGAACTTGATATTTGAATGCCTTTGATGTCGCTGGCAGTGCTGCTTAACAGTTCATGTTCGGAGGTAGATCTTTGTGAATCGCAAAATAAACTACTGCTATATAAATGATATATATCCCTGTCGTATTAAAACTCTTCAGGCTTGTCATAGGCAAATATGGCATCTAACTGTCTACAATCCAAATACACCCAATCTACCAATAACCTGTTCAAACGCTCACCTCGCGATATTGGCTGGCATCTCATAGTATGGCGCCACAGGTTGTCCCTGAACTTCCTGCGGCAGAGATCCTGGGCTATGGTGGCCCGGTGCTTCAAAGTACTGTACATGCCCATCGCTCATCAACTCCTGCCTCATTGGCGGCGGAGAAGCGGTAGAAACAGAATAGGCTGGCTGTGGCGACACAGTCTTCATGTCCCGTGGAGACGGGCCCGTCTGGGCCAACTGCGTCTGCTGGGCCTGCCACTCCTCCTGCTCTCGCCGCCGCGATGAAGCCGCCGCCTCGGCATGTCTCTTCCGCGTCGCGCGCTTCCGCAGGCAAAACCACAACCCGAAACCAAGGGCTGCTAGGCCAGCGATGCCCACGCCTGCACCGACACCAATCTTGACCCCCAGATTCTTGTTTGAGCCTCCTCCTCCGCTGCCACCTCCACCTCCTCCACCGCTGAATATCGTCGTCGTCGAATGCACGGTTACTATACGAATCGCACATCAGCTCCACCGAACACATCAACACTTGAGGAGGAAGGCGGTTTTACCAGGGCGTACAGGGTCGCAACCAAAGCTAGCAAACAAGTACCGCCGCTGCGAGCCCCCATAGCAGAAACATACCCTGTGATGACTTTGCCCCGGCGCCAGTCTTGGTCGCCGTCACCGTTGTCCACTCCGTTGTCGTGGCTGGCGCACCTCCGGACGTCTTGCTCGGCTGCCCAGTGCTGCGTGGAGGGGAGCTTGGTGGCGTGGTCTCAGCTGGTGCGTCAGACGGCGCAATCACCGGCTGCGTGAAGCCGGCATTGAAGCAGTACGTGGCGTAGATGCTCAGCATGAGCGGGCTGTCGACCTTGAAGTCGCCAGCGCCGCACGATGCCGAGGCGCACTTGTCCAGGAAGGACGTTGCCTTGCTGACGAGGGGAGCGTCCGTTGGGCAGAAGCACCTGTTGTCATAGTTTCTCTCACAGTTCAGAGCCATGCCGACGTCCGTGTAGAGGCTGTTGTCGAGACATCTCCCGACGCACCTGTGCGCGTCCTGCGGCACATTGGGGGCGATTGTGACAAGCTCTGCGGTGCAGAGACCGAGAAGAGGTAGTAGTGTAAGAGCAACTCTCACAACAGCCATCGTACTGTGCTGCAAAGGGCCCATTCTTGAAAATCAAGGTAGATCAATGTATATGCATGAAATGGAGGAAAAAAATCCAGATCAAGAAAGAGATTTGCCTAGAAAGGAGAGCAGTTTCCCCTTTCAATGCCGCGCTGCTTCAAGTCGCGCCGAGAGCTCCCATCTACACCAGTTGCATTATTGCCCAGCACATGGCCGCTTTAGCTGCAGGAGCTGAGGGCAGAAGCGCTTCAGCTCGAGCCCGGCTTGGCAAGGATCTGCAGGGCCTGGAATAATTAGAACTAATGTCTTAAATATCTGCGCAGGGTCTAGGAGCGGGCCGAAACCGGTTAACGTTAATGTTTGACTCTATTTGGGCTTAAACCAGCCCACAAGGCAGCGGCTCGCATGCATAGTTGGCCGAGGGTTCACCGATTTTTCCGTACCTGTCGCGACTGTATAGCAGCCCTTGATCGGGCGCCGCTGCATATTTCGAAACCCCCCGCGACGCCAATAATTTCCTTCCATGCCCAGACAGGGTCGATCAGCCGCGTGCAGGTAATGCCTCAGCCCCAGCCTCAGCCTGAGCAGACATCTTGACCTCGTCGGCAAGCAACCAATGCGAGGAGACAGCGATGTCGCTCACCACTTCTGCACCAGATGTGACCTGTTCTGTGTGTCACATTCAGCTCTGTTAGTAACCGGTTGCCAAGACATAATTCAATAAACTTGGCCGATTCACGCTGCACTGCAGACAGCCCCCGCGCTTGGCTCGGCCGCAGGATAAACTGATAACTCTGGTAAATCCATGCTGTCGATCACAGTTGCATTTAATTCATTCGTCGCCCTTCTTTTCTGCCCGAGATTATGATTCATTGTATGAAATTATAGCACACCCATTTGTTTCTAAGGAGCGCCAAAGTCTCCGGTCAACAGTCATGGAATTCCAGCAGAGACCTGCGACCGTGATGCAAGCACCCCCCATCCACCACTACTCTATACGGGCCATCGAACCGCCGAAATGGATACTCATTGTTCGATTTATGCAGTTTTTCATCTCTCTCGTCATACTTGGACTGTCCGCTGCTATTCTCTCCGCCAATGCGCTTCTGCTTGCGCTCCTGGGCATGAGTGATCCAGCCTCGCTGGGGATATCGATTGTATGGCAATGCTAGTCCTCTCGTACCACCATCGGTAGCTGACTTTACCAACAGTCCGTTATCACCTGGATGGTTCTATTATACACTGTTCTTACACAGAAGCTCCCCGCTTTCAACAAGCTTCACCATATTGTTGTTGTGATGGCACTCGACGCGATCATGCTCGTCCTGTGGCTGTCGACCTGGGCGTTAGCGGCAGCACGCAGGGGCGCGATTGACCCTCTAATGAAGGAGGCCAACAGATCTGCAAACAGAAACTGCAATAGCTCCAAGAACAGCCCAGACTACTACTATGGGGGCTATGACAGCTGCGCAGATAAAAAGGTAGCCGGTGAATACAAGTGGAGGGGCGATGCTGCCGCTGCGGTGGCGGGGCTCGGTGCATTGGAATGGTAAGGAACAAATTCCTAGCTGTACTGAGGACGCTATTCAGGTCTCTGTACTAATGGTACCAGGATTCTTTTCATTATCACCTTTGCTTGGACTGTTGTTGGCTATGTGCGGGCTCGTGCCGTCGCAGCAGGACACCAGCCGGGTGTGGAGATGGGACAGCAGGCGAAAAGCACCACCCAGCATACCACCTCCGTGGTTTAGTGGTCAAGTGTTACAAGGCACGATTTAGTGATACTGAGATAAGCTATTTCACTGGATAGACACTGGGAAATCCAGACGCTGTTACTTGGTCGGTAAGTTTTCTCAACCCTTTCCTATGTGTGCCATGTTCTGTCTTTCAGCGAATGGCACTATGTGAGTAGGTACTACCCTGGCGTGCCGTCCAGGGTAACCGTCTTCAATTACGATGATACCTGAAGTGTCCTGCAAACTTTCACTGTAATGTAGTCCAATAATATATATTTATGAAATGATTGATTAATTAATATTCATTAAATACTCAAGTCTTGTTGCACTAAACCGGATTCTCGTGCGCATTCAACTGGAAGCTGAAAAGGGCCGCATGTTGAGCTCGACCGCAGGGCAACAGAAATCAACGGCATCGTAGCCACTCATACCACTGCTGCCAAGTTGGCCGGCCAAATATGCCACAAGGGCTAGAAGATCTCACGATTTTGTAGATGATTCAATAGGCCATTGAGACTAGTCTTTTACTGCCAGTACACGGAAAAGAGATTGTTTAGGGCGGGTTGGAGACAGAGCTGGCAGTCCATCTTGCGTTGGGCTGGGGCTGAATTATTACTTACCAATGTAGTAAGCTAGGCTGAATCGCTGGGGGCGTGGAGGCGGCAATTGTCAACATGACCGTGCGCAGTGCCACTACAGCGGCTTGCTCAGCCTGTGCTACATAGCCCGGCCGAATGCAGCGTCTACAAGGACCCTAGTTCATTTTATAGAGAATATTTATCGACACTGCCGTATTACTCGCCAGTCTGCTGCATATTTTATCTTCTGCGATGCCTGTTTGTAGATCATCTCTGTAAAAGTGCTTAAACATCATTATATTGCTTCTTTACTATTTATAGCAACTACTTCGCAAGTTTGTGTGAGTACCATCCCATGTCAACCTCGCCGAGAGTCCCCCACATGTCCACCATGCTGGACAACTTGTCATGCATTCCCTCAACAGCGAGTACCTCCGCAACAGTTCTATATCCGGAATTGACAGCCCCGAGAATCCATGCATGTGCCGAGCTCAGAGCCTCACCGCCAAAGTGAAGTCTTCCGTTTGCCGCCGGCGTCATCAATGTCGGCATCAGAGTTGTGTACTGGCCCGGGCCGCACTTTGCAAATCCGCCAAGAGAGTCCTCACTTCCGTGCCAGTCCCAGGCATGAAAGTCGACGTACTGGTCACGGAGAAATTCAAGCGTCACGTTGTGCATCGCGGCGAGATTCTGAAGGGCAACGTCGATGAGGTGCTCGCGCGATTCATCTCGGGTCAAGTAGGCGCCTAGTCGAGCGCTGTCCTGGCCCCAAGTGTAGGAGGCGATCATGGTACCCGGTGCGTCGGGGATGCCCAAGCCATACGAAGGGTATACGCAGCGACGAAGGGGGAGGTCAGAGAAAGACTGACCGCCTTGGAAGGAGCCTGAGTCAAGTTGTTCCCACCTGTATGACGGACTATGGTTAGCGGCATCCATAAACACGGGGATGAGGCGCGGGAATGTGTAACGAACCATCGGGTTTTGAACTTGATACCCATCTTGACAGAAGGGTCATACTGGAGCCTTCTGATGGCGTGTTTCTTGCGATAATCAAGGTTCAGCTCGGTCATGTCAATGACCTGCACGGCGCCGAGCGGAGCCGTGTTGATCACATGGTCATAAACCCTCTCCTCGGCACCATTAATGACGACTTTGAGGCTTCCTTTGCCCGTTCTCCGAATCGCCGTGACCCTTTTCTTAGTCTCGACTGTCTTGCGTATGACCTTTGTCATGCCATCGATGAGCCGGTCCATACCCCCTTCAACATTATACCAGTTTCCGAGAGGGGTCTCGCTAAAGATCCATTGCTCGATGACGGCTTGTCCAAGCGAATAAGTGTCGTAGTGTGTAGTCGCTTCATTGATCGCCTCAAGCCAATCTATCTCCTGTGTGGAATAGCCCTTTGTCAGAAGGTATTGCCTCACGGAAAGGTTGTCATATTCCATCAGCTTGTTGAATCCCGTGGTGAAGTCAACATTCAAAGACTTGACTATATCATCGACGGCATCATTAAATACGGTGCCCGGTGACATGGTTGAAAAAGCCGTATTGTTAATTGTTCCTCCTTGGGATGTAAGGATATTAAAATTGGCCGCGGAAGGTGTGATTTGGTTGTAAACGAGCTTATCATTGTATAAGCGAAAGGTGTTGTTGGCTTGGAATATATATGGAATCAGCGTGACTGGACGGTTGCCGGGCTTGAGCTTGGAGTTAATGTAGGTGATCAGTGAGTTATTTGCTTTTCCAATAACTCGATCCATCCATTTGAGCCCGGGAAATCTCATGGCGCCAACATCCTGGGATAGCAATTAGATACTTGCAAATCGAGCCGAGGCCATTGGTAACATACATAGTAGTCATAGTACTCGGGTTCGCCGGGCTTTGAAGCTCCCCACGCTGTTGTATTAAATCGATGCGTGAAAATTCGCCCTCCAATCCGCTCGCTTGACTCCAGGATCTCGTAATCGACACCAAGGCTATCAAGCAGAATAGCTGCATAAAGGCCGGCGGCTCCAGCCCCAATAATGCCAACCTTGAGCTTGTGGTTGGGTTCTGACACACTGCTGCTAAAGTTGCCATAGTCTGCAGACTCAGCCAGCAGCTGCCGCAAAAAGAGATCTCGGGTGCTTGTGGCGTCAGTTTTGATGTGCGTGGGACTTGTGGATGCCGAGATCAGTGACGCAGAAAGGCAAACGCCAAAAGCGCCTCGCACAATCGTGGAAAGCTGCATTTCGGAGCCCGGTGTAGAACTGAGTGCGCAGGTTCAGAGAGCCTGTTATGAGTGGTACCTTTACCGATATCAAGATTCGAGCAATCAGAATGGCAAATGTGCGAATATTCTGACAAGATGCGCGCCGCCCACGTCCCAACATTTATACAAAATAGGGACCCTCCCATGCCGACCTCGCAAGGCATACCAATTGAAGAGAGGCCGTTTCTGTGCCTGAACATGCGAGCTGGACCCTTTCCGAGTTGTACTACACACAGGCTAGCTGACGCATACTGTCTTGAAATTACTGGCCCGGCTATCTCGGTCAACTCGGTGTCCGGGGAAAGCTTCGACCAGACCCCTGTCGGGCAGACTGAGCGACAGATGAGAAGTAAGCTCACTCTAAAAATAGACAAAGCTCAAATGAAAGACCACTCCTTGACTAAAGGGGAAAAAAGAGCTGAAATATCATTCATAAAGTACATGTTACTATTTATGGCTTAATTATTTTTTAAACCCTATTCTGGCTGTTGTAATAGGATTTCCAGTCTAAAAGTCTACTTCGCGCAATTCGTGACTGCTGGCTGTGGCTGTGTGACTGCGGTTTGTGTAAACATGCCAAGTGAGGCAGCTAAATTTATCTATGAGACTGATCATAGCAAAACACAGGAAAGAAATATACCCCTGCAATCAGCACCTGGACTCGTCGTATCTGTCAGTCCGATAGGCTTTCTGGCTGCAGTTCACACTGCTGGGTGCGAGGTCGGAATTAGGAGTGGCGGGTTCACATCGAATATCGTACCTCGCATGCGTATGGTGCTTTCGAACGATAGTGCACTATTTTCCCCGTGCTGCCTTGCCTGTAGACATGAATTAATATGACACTGTACAAGGAAACCATCACTATCACCCCATACATGCCCCTCTCCTGTCGCAGGTGCCTGACTAGCGACGCACGAGCAGAATGGCCTCCAAGCACCCATCAGTGCCACACGCAACATGCGTACAGCGATGCTAAATATCAATTGTGATTGATAAGCGAAAGAGCTTTTGCTTAATATTCGAATTCTCGATCTCTGAATCCTAAATAACAG
Organism: Lecanicillium saksenae; assembly: GCA_027627215.1. Classification (NCBI taxonomy): domain Eukaryota; kingdom Fungi; phylum Ascomycota; class Sordariomycetes; order Hypocreales; family Cordycipitaceae; genus Corniculantispora; species Corniculantispora saksenae. The sequence goes on along the minus strand of JANAKD010000371.1, from coordinate 13,308 downwards.
CCGTCGCGAACTAACCAGCTTTTCTGCCTGGGCGGGGTACATGTAGATATATTTGCAGTTACCAGCTCCTCACCAGTCGGTGTCCATTGCAGAGTGCCTTTGGAAATTGTCTGTTATCTGCCAACACCCTCTACTACACAAGGGATCACCGCCCAACCGCCGAAACACGCCAGCATTGCCTCGTGAAGCCTGTTATCGCGCCTCCATTTAATCGTTGCGGATAAAATTTTCCTGGGGGCGCTCTACCCCTCCAAGATCTCGCTCAGCTCGAGCTTTTTTCTTCAGTAGCTTTCGTGAAGGCGAAGATCGTCAATGCCATGCTGAAATGCGGCGGTGGCTTCAACGCTAGTCGTGAACGAGCCTGACGCTCAGTAATGGCATACCATTCGCACCTGCCCAAACGGTCCAGGCCACAATTTCGTAATGGTTTTTCTGGAATTCCAACTATGTCAAAATATTCTATTTTATTTGTTTTATTGCCATGACCGTGGTCGTTGTTGTGCTGCTGGTCTACTGGATACCGTCGACTGACCTTGCGAAATTCGTTTGGCTCAATGAAGTTCAACTAAATAGCTTATAAAAATGGTTTCTCGTCATCAAAGCCAAAAAGACCAATTGATTTGGCGTCAAAATACAGAAAATGTCTTCCAGCCGGAACGTACAACTGAACTCATGCATTAACGATTGGACATGGCCTTCTTGATCCGCGATTCAACTTGTCAAGTGGTGTATATTTCCGAGGAGATCCGGCTATTTTCCAGTTGAAGCACATTCACCTGCGTCGAAGGATTGGTCCCCGCGCCAAAACACAGAATCAAACCATCACAACCCGCAAGCTCCAGCTTTTGAGGCTGTCAGCACATGCTGGAAACCTGCCTGACCTTACTCATGCCCCTACACATTGAGTAGTGCCTCCACAGCTTTATGCTGGCCATTTAGATATCAACATTAATCAAAAATTCTTTCAGCTGAGGCGCAAAGCTTGGACCCCCTGAGCTTTGCTCTGCCTTGACACCTTCGACCGTATTGATGGGTTCCACCACTAAAAGTTGCTAGCAACTGGGGATGTGGACTACGGACGTACTTCCACCTCTTAAATAAGAAGGTATATGTAAATGTTCCCGTGTTTTAATTATTTGAATCCCAAGTATGCTTGCAAGATGTATTCAGCATCATCCCATCTCGTAGATAGTGCATTGATCAAAGCACATCGACTCCCGCTGACGACTACACAGTAATGCTCCATCGCATTTGCTTTCATTGGGTAGGTTATAATCGGGAAAGTCCGTATGAATTATAAGTTATGGCATAAAAGATAGCTGTGACGACTTTACTAGTCATACTACTGAAGCATGTGGCTTGCGACGGGCGGATATCACGGCTTCCACCAAGCCTCTCGACTAATCCTTCGCTCGTCGGCATTACGGCCCCAGCGGCATCCTCATCTGCGATTACGTGAAAATGTTACTAAGTGATAACTTTTTGCTTTTTCGTCTCTTTTCTCACCTTCCTCCTTATAGATATATATATGTGTACCGCTCTCCTGCAACAACATGTAGTTGATGTAAGACTGTCTCTCAATAACTATATCTGAACACAGACAAATATTACTTCTCGCTCATAAGAACTTACAATGATCTCCAATAATCTTTTTGTTGCATTGCTTGGCCTCTCTGGATCAACCTTGGCTTTGGGTTTGCTTGAAGAACATCACCGCAGTGACTTCCAGCCACGATTCGTCAACACTCTCCGTGGTCTTGAGATGGTAGCTCCAGAGAGTTCCTTTGTCGCCCGATCTGGGCCTAGCAAAGTATCCTTCATCGACCCCCGTTATGACGAAGTAACCGCGAGAACCATCAAGGAGCAGATCGAACGCGCCAAGGTTCAGAATCCTGGCGAGTACATCCACATCGACGGGCGCACCGCCACGGCGGAGGTCCGGGACGCCACCACTGGTGAGACGGTGTTTACTTTTAACCCGGCGCACGCCCGACTCTTCTTCGCGCGCGAAATGAACAAGCGCAACCCAGAGCTGCAGCTGCCTGAGCGCGCGACAAGTGGTGACTGGGAGGTCGCATACTCTAACGGCCAAGCCTTGGTGGCCAGATGCGTTGGGGAACCCCCTTGCGACCCCCCCATCTGCCGCAAGATTTGCAAGATGGCCATCGACACACCGAGAGCGGTCGGGGAGTCGGATGCGAGCTACTACAAACGCATGGATCAGCTGCACTGGAGCGACTGAGATGTCAATTTAGTTGTGGGAGTTGATCGCTTTTGTAATTCTTGGCATCGTACGATGCAAAGCCGATTGCTTGGAATATATGGGTCGAGAATGCACTGGCTACAGTGAGAGGACACCACCCCTTTGAGAAAGAGAGCTACTACAGAAGAAGGATATTCTGTTGCTGGCTGTCTCAGGGAAGGGTAAAATAAAAATACGAACTCCGTACTAGCTGTCACCTAGCTATAACTTCGACAACTCTCACGCACGGTCGCTCCTTTATTGTGATGATGCCTGAAGAACATCGCTGGAAACCAGACGGGGAGCATCACTGCAGGCTGCCCAGCGGCTCACGTACCCATCTCTGCAGGGCTAATGCTGTGTCATACCTAATCTGTATCAAGTAATCTGCGTGAACTCCCCAGCCGGCCACGCAATCCATGACAAGGCAACAAGGCTGCACCGTTTAGTGCGATTGGCCACCCTGGGCATATCAAAGCATTTTGCTTCCCGGCTGTTTCTTTGCTCTTCCTGAAGACTCTTTCAGTGAATTGATCCTGCCTGTGTTCCACCAACCCCCGTCAGCTCCACTGCACCGCCCTGTCAGTCTGTATTAGATTTCTTAGGCCGTTCGCAGTGCAATCATATCCTGTATCATTTCTGTGTATTAAAATTGGTCGTGCTAGTTTGCTCACCTCCGCCATTTCAAATTCATAGGAAACAGGTAAACATTTGATGCCTCTGGCAACAAGTGTCCGCAATCCTCCGCGTCGAGTCATCCCAGCGCCACGCAGCCCTACGCAGTCAGCTTCGTAGGCCGCGTGCTCCCGCTAAACTCGAAACGGGAAAAATTCGGCCAGCCTCGTTGCCAAACACACGCTGACTGGCTGGCCTGACTTGAGATTGTGCTGTCGTGGCCCCGGATACTGCTCCCGTTAGTTCTGCCTCTCCACACAAGCTAGCGCTGGCCAAAGGAAAATTGCTGGTTACGCAGCAGCCCGGGTCCTACGTAGACTCCGAAGGCCCATGCCACCGGGCTTGCCACCAAGTCCGTACGGGAAGATGAAATATAAGGAAGGGGCTCCCAAACTGAGGCTCGAAAATGGGAGAATTGGTTGTTTATCATATTCAATCATTGTCTTACCATCACATAACAGCCTGAAACCTTCATCATGGCTGCCGGTGACAATGATTTCGGGCCGCAGTTGCCTGGCTACTTCGACTTCACGCTGGTTTTCGAGCAGAGCATGTTCTCGCTGCTGCCAGCAGGCGTTTTCATACTCGCCGCACCATATCGTATTTTCCAGCTGTGGAATAAGAGAAATTGCGTTGGCTCGCGCAAGTTACTGTTTACGAAGCTTGTAAGAAATTTGTATACGCTCAAGTTATGAGTGAAGTTGGCTGACATTTGTCTTTCAAGGCGACGGCTGGAATCCTTGTTTCACTGCAGATTGCCGTTTTAGCTCTGTGGAGCTTACCATCAACCCACAAGGCTAAGACGTCTATCGCCGAAGCTGTCTTGGGCGTCCTCGAAAGCATTGCTATTCTGGTCTTGTCATTTTTTGAACACAATCGCTCACCGAGTCAGTCCTTTCTGCTAAACATCTATTTACTCGTCAGCAGTATTCTTGATGTTGCCTCCATCAGGACTGCGTGGGTTCGTTCTCACAACCCAGCGCTCGCGGGTGTTCTTACGGCTGCCTTTGCTGTTCGCCTATGTCTCTTGGCGTTAGAAGAGACGCCAAAAACTGTTCTCGCAGGGGAAAAATCTCAGTCTCGCGAGACACGTGCTGGTTTCATCAGCCGCAGTTTATTTTGGTGGCTCAACAGCTTTTTAACGCTTGGTTACAAGTCTACTCTGGATGTGAATCACATCGGCCCCATCGCTCCCAAGTTTGATTCACGCGACTTGCGTAAAAAGTTGGAAAAGGTCTGGGATGCAGGTGCGTACCTTTTGGACAATAACTCCCCGATCTCATGGTTTCTAACTGGTGTTAGATGACAAGAAGAGCAACAACAGTTTGCTCAAGTGCACTTTTCTGGCTTACAAGGGCCAGTTCGCCGCTGGCATTCTACCCCGCCTGCTCTATAGCGGTTTTACCCTATCTCAGCCCTTCCTGATCAACTCCGTCGTTGGTTATGTGGCGCAAGGTGACAAGCGCAACAAGAATGAAGGCGCCAGTCTAATCGGTGCGACTGTTCTCGTGTACATTGGACTTGCTGTGAGCAATGCCTGGTATCGCCACGCCACCTACCAGCTCCTCACAATGTATCGCGGTGGCCTTGTATCTCTTGTATTCAAGAAGACACTTGAGCTGGAAAGCTCAGGTATTCGTGACATGGCTCCTGTCACGCTGATGAGCACCGACGTCGAAGGTATTGCCACTGGTGGAGCTGTCATTCACGATATTTGGGCGGCGTTCCTTGAGCTGCCTCTCTCTCTGTTCCTTCTGTATCGACAAGTTGGCGTTCCCAGTCTATTTATTCTCATTCCGGCTTTGCTTACTACCATCTGCGCTGGTGTTATCGCACCGAAGCTGGGACCAGCCAAGGTCCTGTGGAATACTGCCATCCAGCACCGAGTCGGCGATACTTCCAACATGCTTAGCCAGATCAAGGGCGTGAAGATGATGGGCTTGACCGACTTCTTTTTGGCTCGTCTCCAAGAACTTAGAGCCCATGAGTTGAGACTATCAGTCAAGTTCCGCTGGATTCAGGTGTACCTGCACGGCCTTGCTACGAGCTCTGTGTCTCTCACTCCGGTCATCGTCATCATTTCTGCCATTTTCTGGACAAAAAAGGACGAGGGCCTCAGCGTAGCTGCGGCTTTTACATCACTCTCTATCGTTACCATTGCTTCAAACCCGATCATGGTTATCCTGGTTTCTATGATGCAGCTGTTCGGTATCATTGGCAGCTTTACTCGTCTCCAAAAGTTCTTGCTCTCTGACGTCCGCAAAGACCCCCGTTCTGTGCGTCACAAGTCGGAGAAGTCTACGGACTCCATCACCACACACGATCAAACCGAACTACTAGGTAATCTGTCTCAGGGTATCGAAATGGCCTCCGTTTCCGTCAGAGAGCCCTCTAACAGAGTTATTCGATTCAAGAATGCGACCTTCTCCATCGGTGAAAAGACGGGAGTGCTTCGCGACATCTCTATGATCATCCGTCGCGGTACACTGTCTATGGTTGTCGGTCGTGTCGGCTGTGGCAAGTCCTCACTTGCCAAGGCGATAATTGGCGAACTGCAGCTGGACTCGGGTACACTGGAGTCAGATACCGAGTACGCTGCGTACTGCGATCAAACTCCATGGGTTCTGAATGTCACTGTTGAAGAAAACATTGTCGGCCAATCTGAGTATGACGAAAAGTGGTTCAAAACAGTCGTCACTGCCTGTGGTCTCGATGAAGACCTAGCTGCGTTTGCTAATGGTCAGCAGACTCTGGTCGGATCTGGTGGTGTCGCTCTCAGCGGTGGACAAAAGCAACGAGTTGCTCTTGCACGCGCAGTGTTTTCCAAGAAGGATCTTATTGTTCTTGACGATGTGTTCAGCGGCCTGGATAACAAGACAGCGAAAATGGTCTTCAACAGGCTGCTCAGCAGCGATGGCCTCCTCCGAAAGAACGGTCAAACTGTTGTCCTGGCGACGAATAATGTCAACTTCCTCACAGCTGCCGATTATATCACCATGATTGAAAATGGCTGCATTGTGCGCAACCAGGTTGCCTATGATGCCTTTGAGCCATCCGAATGGGGTGTGCTGGAAGAGGACACTGACTCCACTGATGCCATCTCTGAGGTTGGTATGGAGCGCGTCAAATCCGAAAAGCCCCTCCGCCGCGCTGAGCTCGACATTGAGGAGAAGACGAAACAGGTGGAAAATGAACTGAGCCGCCAAACTGGTGATATTGATTGTTACAAAATCTATCTCAAATCTTTGGGCCTCTCTGTCGTCATTGTCACTGCTATCCTGGTGTGCGTCAGTGTTGGGATCGAGAAGATGCCCCAGATTTGGTTACGTCTTTGGACCGAAAAGGGTACCAATAACAATAAGCTAAGCTACATGGGAGGTTATATTGCTTTTGCAATTTTGGCTTCTTTCTTTCAGCTCACCGTCATTGCGTACTTCTTTATCGTTGGTATCCCAAGATCTGCCAATCGTCTGCACACCATTCTCCTCAAGGCTGTTATGCGAGCTCCCCTTCATTTTTTTACATCCACAGACAACGGCATCACTCTCAACCGATTCAGTCAGGATATGAGTCTCATCGATCAGGCTCTACCTATGGCTTTCGCAGGAACCATCATTTTGGTTGCCCAGGCTATCGCAGATACGGCTGTGATCGCATCGGGAGCCTCCTACGTCGGAGTGATTATTCCCTTTGGTCTCGCTGCCGTTTACTTCATTCAGCGATATTACTTGCGCACATCTCGCCAAATCCGATTTTTAGACTTAGAGCTCAAGTCACCCCTTTACACCCAGTTCACCGAAACTGTTGCTGGCCTGTCCACCATCCGCGCCTTTGGCTGGTCTCGCGCAACGAAAGCCGAGAATTATCAGCGCCTCAACACCTCACAGAAGCCATACTATATGATGTTCTGTATCCAGCGCTGGCTTCAGGTAGTCCTAGATCTCTTTTCAGCAGGGATGGCTCTTATCCTGGTTATTTTTGCTGTCGTGCTTCCCTCCTCTACATCTGGAGGTGCTATTGGCCTCGCTCTTGTCAACGTCATTTCCTTCAACTTCACGCTATCCAGCGTCATCATGGCATGGACACAGCTGGAGACTTCTCTTGGTGCCATTGCTAGATTGAAGTGGTTCAACGAGTACACCCCGAACGAGAACAAGCCAGAAGAAAGCCAGAAACCGAGTGCCGATTGGCCCTCGCAAGGCCGTATTGAGCTGGACAATGTTGTTGCGGCCTATAGCGACGACGGTGACGAAATCCTTCGCGGTGTCACCCTGACTATCGAAGCTGGCAAGAAGGTTGGCGTTTGTGGCCGTTCTGGAAGTGGCAAATCATCCCTCATCGCTGCTCTCTCTCGACTTTTGGAGCTTCGTGGTGACGGCACCATCCGTATCGATGGTGTTGACCTGTCCACCCTTCCACGACAAGAAATTCGGTCCAAGTTGAACGCCTTCCCTCAAGATGCTTTCCGTCTTCCAGGCACAGTACGCCACAACCTTGACCCTGAGAGCAAGATCCAGGCCGATGAACTTCTCATCCAAGCCTTGACCAAGGCGACCATCTGGCCCTTCCTTGAGGAGCGCGGAGGCCTCGATGCCAAGCTCGAGGATCTCAGCTTGTCAGCTGGCCAGCTCCAGCTATTTTGCTTGGCTCGCATTTCTCTCCGACGCGAAAGTAGCACCGGTGGAGGGGTTGTGCTGCTGGATGAGGCGACAAGCAGTGTGGATACACGCACCGACGACGAGGTGCGCGCTGCGCTACGCCCAGATCTCGAGGGCAAAACCGTTGTGGAGGTGGCGCATCGACTGGAGATTGTCCGGCATTACGATGTAATTGTGGTCATGGCGGCAGGCAAGGTTGTGGAGGTTGGTAACCCTGATGAGTTGCTTGCAACTCCCGGTTCGGAATTCCAAGCGCTGTGGAACAGCCGCAGTCTGTAAAAGAAAATTGAATAGATATAAACGGCGTTGGATACTCCTGGTTGTGTTTTTATCTACAGAGGCAAAATGATCTCTTCTCTGTTAATTAAAAAAAAATTCTCTTCAATTTTTTCTTTTTTTTTTTTTATCTCGGAGGATGTATGATTTGCCCATCTCGATGATTTCCTGGTTGGATGCCAGAAGATCTTCAATTTGGCGACTGTTACGAGTTTTCGTTTCACTGGCTGTGGAGACCGTTCGGTCAACGTTTCAAGCGTCTGCCGAGCTTGCCGTCTTGCCGTCCAAGACTCGTGCAATGAGAGCCCGTATTGCCAGCATGTGGTAGGTGGGACCAATGCTTCATCGGTTTCTCTGCCGTAATCTGGAGTCGAGATCGCCAAGTCTCTAGAATTTCGGTGCCACGGGCTCGCTGCTTGAAGCGTGCTCTCGCGGTTTTCTTTTCTCTTCATAGCCTCATTGCCATAAAAAGAGCCATATGCTGACATGAAAGTGCATCTCGCTTAAAATTCACCTGCTGTTTCTGGCGATTACCTTCAAGGCGCCATACGACGCTAGACCAGATGGTCCGGGAGATCACCATCCACCATGCGTCAGGTGGGTATATCTGTGCATGTGTGGTTGCCGATTGAAGAAGGTAGCAACTGACGCTACTCGAAGCGAGCACTGAGAAATCCGGACGGACGCGCAGCTCGGAATCATGTCCGGTGAGAGGTAGCCATTATAAATACCACGCCTCTGCCCGCTGGACCTTGTTGGTCAGTCACCACAACACTACCCACCCAACCCGCCTTCTCCAATACTTTCAGCGCCAGGATCACCATGAAGCTCTCTATTCTCATTGGTGCTACTATCGCTGTTGGTGTTGCCGCCCATCCCAACATTTACCTCATCCGTCATGCGGAGAAGAACAGCGACGGCACCATCTCTGCTCGGGGCAAAGAGCGTGAGCAGTGTTTGATCCAGGTGTTCGGTCGTGACAGCGGATTCGACATCCAGAAAATCATTGTCCAGAACCCTTACCCCGGCGGTAAGACTTGTCCAATCCTACCCAACCCATAGTACTAGAAGTGGCAAAAGACACTAACTTGCCACTTTGCCTTAGACCACGAAAGCCAGCGCCCTTACAACACTACCCTTCCCCTTGCCCACTCCCTTGGCCTCACGATCGAACATAAGTGCGACTACGACGATCCCCATTGCGCTGCGAAGGAGGCCAAGGCATACAATGGCCCTGGTAACATTCTGATTGCTTGGGAGCACGGAAAACTCTCCCACGTTTCCAGAGAGCTTGGTGATGAAGATTCCCCTCACTACCCCGGCGAGCATTTCGACCTCATTTACGACCAGCCTTATCCCTACACTTCTGTGAACATATACTCTCAGAATTGTCCTGGTCTAGATAGCTAACAGAGAAGACATCGGAAATGGATGATGTGAATAAAAAAGAGTCGCTCACTGCCGAACAAGTAACGGATTAGCCCCATATGACCTAATATTATTAACCAGTGCACAGGTCGTTGCATTCATTATGTCAGCGATCCGCAAAGTGAAAAATCTACAGCAGGCAAATGGACATGTTCTTTGATTAAAAAAAAATTACTGTATATACTCAAATACACAATTAGCATGTTTGTAGTCTCAAATTTGAGTCGAGGACCGACGGCAAGGCGATTCTGTACTGACCAGTGTGATTCTGAATGCTTCCAGGGTATTGGAGCACGCAGCGCTAGGCCCCGATTCGGCCATTTCCAGGGCATTCGTGAGCAGTTCGGCATATAGCTGGTTAGCGCATTATTTAGTGCCGAGAATACTCAGAGTGGATGCCCGGCCAGGGGGTTCGGGATGTACTAGGGGCGGACAAATAGGCATTTAGAGGCGAGCCCGACTCATGCGGGCAATATGTGCGACGGATGAATCAACGTCGTGATATGGTGGTGCAAAGAGTTCTTAGCAATGCTCAAATGAGACAGTTGGTGAGACAAGCTGCGGCTCTGTAAAGGTCAGGACATGTTGTAAGCTAGGAACTCGCGTCAGTAGCGGCGCAACTGAGCTTGGCGCGGACTTCTTTTCAATATTGTCGAATCGTCGCGCCTGAGAACTTGAAAAACTGTTCACATCCCATTGCGCGATCGCCGATGTAACTCAATAATGCTGCATCCCCAACGGAGCTTGCGCCAAACCAGTCAATGAGCGAGAATACGCGGTCTCCAGCTAAACGGAATCGTGGCCAAGGGTGTCGGACCTTCTCCAAGGAACCACCCACTTAAAAATTGTATTCTATTCAATCACGATTTTCTAAGCCGTATCTATACCAATTATTATTCCAATCGAATGAGTTGTGGCGGCCAAAAATTGCTCCCGCTCGTACGGTTGGTTTCCTTTTCGGCACTGGCATGGGTAGCAGACATGACGGACCCCAGGTTCGCATGAACGCCAAGGGCAATATTGCCTGTTTGGTCAGTGCCAGGTGGATGCGCGGAACGAACTCTAGCACACCAGGCACAAGAGGCGTATTCTTAAGTTGGTCCAAGTGGGCAATAGATGCCGGGCCGTTTAACAGTCGTATAACAGGGATTTTCCTTGACTATGTATTTTTATACCGATGGAGCCGCAAGTCATCTGAAATCTTGAAAGCTGTTAATCTTTGGCTTCAACATCACACAACCCATTTCCACACAATGCGCTTAGTCCCTACACTGGGGCTTGTTACCCCTCTGCTGACGACCAGCGTACTTGCAAACAACAATATTTCCGACGCTGTAAGTACAAGAGCCACAGTACTCTACCAAGAATGACATTTTAACTCCTTTTGAGTGTTCCGCTCTCTTTGATTCGCTTTCTCAAAGAGTGGCATACCCCAACTCCTCTAGCTATGACACCTGCATGTCCTACTGGTCGGCGCGCCAAAGCGTGCAGCGACCCAACTGCGTCGTGACACCAGCGACCGCGCAGGAAGTGTCAGTCGTACTTACGACTCTCATACGCCACAACTCATCTTTCACATTCCGCTCCGGTGGCCACACACCACACGAAAACGGCTCAAACATTGACGAAGGCGTGACCGTGGATCTGAAGCGTCTCAACGTCATCCAGCTCTCCGACAACAAAACGAGCGTATCTGTAGGTGCCGGTCTACGCTGGGGTGACATATCAGAAGTGTTAGATCCCCATGGTCTTGCGGTTCTAGGCGGCCGCGATGCAGATGTCGGCGTGGCCGGATTGCTCCTCGGTGGAGGGTTCTCGTATTTTTCTGGGCGACATGGCTGGGCTTGCGATAATGTTCTTGGAATGGAGGTCGTCTTGGCGTCAGGCACGATTGTATATGCTTCAGCAAGTCAGCACCAAGAGTTGTTCCGGGCGCTCAAGGGCGGTGGCGGCTCGAGTTTTGGTGTCGTGACGCGTTTTGATCTCGCTACAATCAAACAGGGCGATTTATGGACAAGAACACTTCTTTTTGCCGGTCAAGCGAAAGAAGCGATTGCGGCAGCGGCAACCACCCTCATCACAAAAGGTATGAACAATGACCTCGACGCACATGCCTACTTCGTCCGAACGCACCAGCCCAATTATGGAGGTTTTATCAATATCGCGAGCTTCTACCACGCGACACCGCCTCCTGCGATCAATGCCACCGCCTACGCAACACCACCCGTCTTTCAGACTTTCGACGAGATCCCTGGCGCTTTCAGTAACACCAGCGCGGTTGCAAATCTCACCGCCGTGTCCAAATCCATTGAGACACCTTACGGCCAGCGCCAGGCATGGTCCAATGTTGCTTTCTCCGCCGGCTCTGCCACTGTCATTACCGAGCTGATTTCGCTCTGGGAAGAGGCGATTCTCAAGATTGTTGCGCAGGCCGCCGCTCGCGGCGCCACGTATTCGCCCTTTGTGATCTACCAAGCCATTTCGAGCGGTCAGCTGAAGGCCTCCAAGGAACGTGGCGAGAATGCTATGGGACTGTCCCCAGATCACGGGCCAATGGTGATGATGCACTTCCTCTCCGGGTGGGACGACAAGGGCCTTGACGACCTTATCCTGCAGTCCACCAAAGAGCTGGTGCATGTGGCAGAGGTAAAAACGCAGAAGCTCTGCGCGCACCGGAAGTTTGTGTACATGAATTATGGTGGTGAATGGCAAGACGTCCTGCAGCGCTACGGCCCTGGTAATTACGCCAGATTACTGCAGACGTCACTGCGATATGATCCGCAAAGAAACCTACAGCGGCTATGGAAGGGCTATTACAAGCTCTACTAGACTTTGCTTCCACGAATAGAAAAGTCGCTAGTTTCAGTCTTCTTTTCAGTATGTACACACTTACAATTGAATAGGCACTACTGCACTTTTGGCGGCGTTGTCTCAGTCGTGGATTTGGGTGTTCATCACCTAGCCTTTGAAACCGACACCTACCATTCGAGCGCATTATCGAGGTACAGCTCGCTGAATCCATCGATTTGCATTTGTAATTTAGCTCTCACTGTGTTCACAACTCTCATTTAATAGCTATTTCGCCTGAAATATAACCAACGTTCAGATATTCTCTTGCTCCGCCAGGCATTGACTGCCGATACCAGAAAGAATTGCTAATCTGGTGATGGAACAACTTGTCGCAAAACATTTAATTTGGGATATTTAATTTTCAATCTAGGCAATCAGATGGTAATTGAGCTATTTTTCGTACTGGAGTATAAGTCGGTCCTTCGCCGTGTTTGTATGGGACAAGCTGTCGCAATTCGGAGCCTCCGGCTTCAGTAGCAACACAGGCAAAGCGGCTGAGGCTGGTAGCGGTCTGCGACGAAGTGCAGCGTGGATGGTTGGCTGGAGAGATTTGAATTTCAGCCGCAGCGCTCTCGCGGTCCGCAACCATCTCCGTGTCTCCGTGGGGGAAATCCACATCCCGCGTCGCACTAAGCTCGGGCTCGAAACCGATTCCACAACGGGATGCGCCCGGCGTGTATGCGTGATTATTCCCATCGAAAACCACTGACAGGCTAACAGGGCGCCAGACCTACGATCGTTTTCCTCTTTGGGAAGATTTAAGGAAATCTGGGGAAAGGGTATGACAGTATTTTCTGAGCTGAGCTGCCGTGTATAAAGCGGACAGCCGGCCAGCCGATATTGTACACGACGACTCCGTAGTGGCTTCGTACTGACACCACTTACACAACGGCCATCATGTCCACCGCAACAGACAACGTCGCGAAGCTCTACGGCAAAATTGCCTCCTTCGAGGGCACCCGCCTCGCTGAGCATCCCATGGAGCGCGAAATCACCCTGCGCACCATCCGCAACAGTCTCCCACCCGCCTCATCCTCGTCGCCCGTACGCATCGCCGACATTGGCGGCGGCCCGGGGAAGCTGGCCTTTCCGCTTGCCGACGACGGTTACCATGTAGACCTCGTTGACCTGACGCCCGACCTTGTCGCCATGGCCCAACAGGAGCAGCAGGAGCGCCAA
>JANAKD010000370.1:0-21203 GCA_027627215.1 Lecanicillium saksenae | reverse complement strand
CGCAGATCATGTAGACATCGGTTTCGTAGTCGCGGAAGTAGCCAGTGACAGAGGCAACGCCCTTGACTCGGGTATCGCGGGACGCAATGTCCAAGCACTGGGGGCCACCCTGGCAAACGCCGACGAGGAAAAGGGCGTCCTTGTTGACATCACCTCGCTTGACGAGATAGTCAAGACCAGCGACGGCATCCTCGTTCTTCATCACGGGGTTTTCTTGGCGGCGAGGCTCGCCGGTACTCTCGCCGACGGTTCGCGGGTCGAATACAAGGGCTGCATAGCCTTCGTCCGCGAGACGGGTAGCATATTGCGTAGGGGCCTGCTCCTTGGTGAAGGAGTAGGGTCCAATGATGACCACGCCGGGAGGGTTCTGCACATTGCTAGGCTTGTAGAGAACGCCAGCAACGGTTTCCCCGTGCGACGGGTACTTGACCTTTTCGGTAGTGTATTTGCCGTGTACTGCCATTGTAGAATTATAGCTTTATCGATGTAAGTGAAAGATGTTACTACCAGATGGCCGACCTGGAGCTCCAAAGGCCTTGCATTTTATACCCAAGCTTCTCACAAGCAGAACCCCGCTTCCATATCTCAAGGTTTCGACCGTTGGAGCTCAACGCCTGAGCATTATGCAGCACAGTTGCAGATCAACCGATTTCGTCGGCGATAGACCCACATTCGAGAGCCGACGCGGGGGCCCGTCGGCGATGCTAAATACATATGACGCAACTTCGCCGACACCACCACATAAATATCATAAACTTTGTAAGCGAAAATGCTCGCTGCAGCTGTGAAGATTGGCCCAAGGTCGCATTCCTGCGTTCCCACGTCTCGCCCTACGCAGTTCGGAGTTCTCGGCGGCGGGGAATGTTGTTTTCGGCGTGGCCGTTATCCACGGGTGCGTAAGAAAATGTTACATTTTTATTGACATGTTATCTACCAAAGCTATTGATGATTTGCCAAAATTCATCATCTAAAATGGGCTGCGCAGCAAGGTCTTCAGCTGAAGTAGCTGCGAAACCTGCTGGCAACAAGCCAGTAGTGTAGTCCTGGAACACCAAGTCCCGTAGTGGTCGGGGTGGCAAGATGTTGTCTAGACTTTGAGAAACCGATAGAAGTTGCTCCGCAGCATCAGGGCTCATTTCGGCGCTGAAGCCATGCTGTTGACTGTAGCCGATAGACGTAGGTTTAGTGGTTTCATGGGGCTGCACTGGATCCAGCGTGCCTGACCTGCGATTGAGAACCTTCCCATACATAGCCTTCACCACGCTGTACGCAGTTCCGGCGAGTTTGTTCCGGGATCGCATGGCGTAAAATCTTTCGAGTGCCCACTGTAACCGTTTTAGTGAAGCCTGCACCTGATCTTCACTCTCGTCCGGGAACAGAATATGGGTCACTGCGACAATCACCGCCGCATCAAACGTAGCAAAGACGAGGTTGAAGGCGGGGTAGTGACGTGGCTCCATGAATCCAAACAGGCGACTCTGCGATTCTAATATGCGCGTCGCAGCAGCGAAAGCGTAGGTGCGGCTCTTGGGCCGCAGAAAGATGAATGGCCGATGCAGAGCGAGTAGCGTAAAGTAGGCTTCTGTCTGGAGCACTTCACGAGCTGCGGGCAGCCATGGGTAGCGATCATCGTAATTCGGAGCCTGCAATTGTGCCCAGGGTGGGATGGAGCGGAGGTTTGACGTGATTTCTGAATGGATAGCATCAATCTTGTCGCTCGCATCTTGGACGACGGAGCTTAATTGGTGAATATCCTGCAGATATTTGTAAGCCGCATGATATCCGCACAAAATCATATTGAACGGCGTAATCTCCATGATGTCGCCGCTCGTAGGTTCATCACTCGAATCCGAGTCGGCGGTCGGGGCTGACTTTGAGTCAAGCTGGGTCGCCATGGGTCTATCCAGTACAACGCCCATGTGGCCATCCCAAAGATGCAAGATGAGCCACAGTTTCCTGCCCACTCTGGTTTCGGGCAGTTGCTTAGAAGGACATGTGAATTCATCAGCTTCGGCGAGACGATGCAGTCCTATCTCCTGCGCATCCCTGATGGTTTGTCCCAGGGTATGCCAGGCATTGGCTACCGCGCCGGTGGTCTTTTCGAAGCAGGCCCGCAAGAGGCCGGCCTGCACCTTTGTCATGGTAACTTCGCTGGATCCAAACAGCGCTGAGAGCTGACGACCGGCGTCGCTGAATTCCGCTGCAACATCGGCGAGATCCATGTCGGGCGCATGGCGGAGATCGTCAAGACTACTGTCGTAGCTCCTCGGCTGGAATAATAAAGCTTGGCCTAGAAGCTGGAACAGAATTGCCGGAAATTGACGAAGCTCCGCAGGTAGATGGAAAGGTTGGTTGCGAGAGGCATAGGGAACTTGATCCCATGAGCTCAGCTGTTGCCGAAAGACGCCCTCATCAACAATTTCGTACTGCCAAGAGAGTTCCCTGTAAAAAAAAGCCACGAGCGTTTCGATGTGCCGCTGGGGCGGCAGCTGTCGGATAAGTGTCCTGTACTGGAGAACGGCTTCGCTGCTTGGCCATGCGCCCAAATCAACCGCCGCGAACTGATCCGTCACGACTCCGATTGTCTGGATGATGCCCAAAGTGCCAGTGGTCGAGCTGGAATAGCCTAAATGCTGTGAGACCAGAGCTTCGCTGGTGTTTTCGGGGAGCGTGGGAATAACGCCTAGAAAGGAAGACGACGCAGCGCTCAAGGAGCCAGCAGTGCTAACAGTCGCCACATGTGGAGGCGAGCCCTCGTCGACAACGACTTGCTGAGTATCAGGCACCTCATAAGAGCATTTTTCCTGGTCTATTTAGCTATTAACGTGAAAGCGACGCAAACTTCTTACCGGAATTTCTCTCTTGATGCAGCGGCTGCACGGTTGCTGGCGATCGCACTATACGCCGTGGTTAGCCTGTCACCTGCCAACGCCGAGCTTCGCAAGCCTGCATACCTTTTGTTTACGTTGGTGACATTCTGTACATGAGATCATAGGCCGCTTGCGCTTTCTAGGCGGCTCAACAATCTCTTCATTCGTGTCTATCAGCCGCAGCATAGCGAATTCGATATTTGCCTTGTGATGATGTAGGGTAAAAGAGCACCTTTGCGTCGGGTGGGTATTAGGCTTCGCATGTTCACTGGGCCTGTGCTACCAGCCAGCCACGATGATAGCATGATTGCGGACAATCTGGACCATGGCACCCACGTTCGATTCCGACTCACAAAGATGAGTTTTATAAAAGGAAGGGAAATCCACTTCTATATACTACTTAGAACATGTTATTTAGAACATGTCAGGACTTGTGCTGGTGCGCTAAAGCATCACGACAAGTTTGATTAGCCAAGGTCCGCATAGGCGAAGGACAAAACCACCGAGCACTCAAGTGTATCTAGAAAACCTGGAATAAGGGCCCTGACGAGATTGCATAGCATGGAAATTAGATTAGGAGAAATCGCGGGGCTTTGTGATATTCATAACGTAGGCAGCAATTAAGCTGAGGGAAAATGCAATCGAGAAACCGGCCTTTCGAATTATCTGGCTACTATTGACAACCCATCTCATTCATTACTTGATACAGTTTTCCAAGCGTAGGGCTCATTCCATTCATTTGGTAATGGTCAAAAACTTCCCATGACTAGCATCAAATGCTCGCAGCCACATCTGCTTTGACCAACATTGGCTGGCGAAAGCATCAAACTCGAGCCTCAAGACGCTCCTGCCAAATTATAGAAGTCGAAAGCTCAGATATAGCAGTTTCCGTCAGCACCGCAAAATGTCGCCCGGGGACCGCAGCACGAGCGTGCGCAGCAGCGATTGTACTGGCAGCAATATCCGTCGCAGTAGAAAGGGTATCCGGACTCGCAAAGAGCAGGACTCTGAGCGCTGTAGCCTTCAAGAGTGGCCGGCTGCTTATCGCTGGAGTCGCTTGTATGCTGAGAGGGATCAACGTCGACAGTAGGGAGCTTGGTCGCGATTTGATTTTCGTTGGTAGGTACGGCGGAGCCCAAAATGGCAAGGGTGGAGAGAATTGCGAATGTGGTTCTCATTGTGATATGATGATGAAGTGACAGGAGAAGAGTGTCGTTGTTGGCGCGAGTGTGAATATTGGCACCATTTCCACAAGCCGGAGGATCTCAATGAATATATAGTTATTTCCAGATTTGAACGGAGATTGGTTTTAATTTCGCGGCCTAATCTCTGGCTAGGTCCTATTCGTTGACTTGATACCCTACTACAGGGATCCCAGGACACAGCTGAAAGAATGTCTCGCTAGCGTGGCTGGTTTCTGAGACCGACAAAGTTACCCGGAGAGATCAGCGTCCAATGCTGGAGAAGTCGGGAGCTTGGCAGCGAATTGGCGATGGTAGATCCGACAGTGGGACAGCCCGACAGTCCGTGCAACTGAGACCGCATGAATTACCAGACCCTGCACGAGCCTCGCATTGCATCAAAGGCTCTACTCTGTCAGAACGGCCGAACTTTAAACCGATTGATTCGATTTTGTCAAAGGGTCATCATTGCGAAGCATTGTTTTTCTCAGTTATTGTAGCCCTTAGGCATTGATCCGTAGTGAGCGGTGATGTTGGGCTGGTACAAAGAGAGGGTAGGGTGACAGCGTAAGGAAACACAATATTCCCGATTTATTTCCTACAGGGCTACATCCTGCATAGTGCTAGCTTTCATTTATACATCTGAAGTAGCCGTGATTTTCCGCAAAGATGCTTTGACAGGATTCGGTGCATCAAAGATTTCCGTCATTTCCTCGAGCGATCTGCCTTTCGTCTCTACAGAAAACAGGTAGCTAATGGTAGCTTGGATAAGGTCCCAGGCAATAAATACAATGTAAGTTTTCCAACCGATGTCTTGGAGTGAAATGGGGAAACAGAATTGGTTGACAAAAGCGAGACAGTGCACAAACGCAAATACGAATGCGAGACCTTTACCGCGTTGCTCATAAGACAAACATTCGACAGGGTATAGCGCCTGTAGCGGCGTCATGCCGAAATTGTAGCACCAGCCGAAGATGAAAATGAAGGCAATGCCCGCGGAAGCTGCACTCTGCGCTTTCGTCGCTGCGAAGATACCAGTTCCTGCGGTAATGCCGGCAAAACAGAGAGAGCAGGCCACTGAGGTCCAAATGCTGGTTGGCCGACGGCCCATTTTCTCGATGAGACTCGCTCCCACGTAGGAAGCAACAGCAGAAATTGCGGTGTATCCCAGGTTAATGTTGAGAATCTGATCAGAGCGGGTCATGCCCGTAGTCATCAGCATTGCTGGCAGATAGTAGCTCACAACCGCATTTCCCGAGCACTGGCCCCATACAGACGGAATGAGAGCATTAAGCATGCGCCATCTCGCGGCTCTGGTCTTGTACAAGTCACTGTAATCCCACCACTTCTTGTCCGAGCCGTTCAGCGAGATGACCTGTCTGTATTCTTCGATTTGCATTCGAACCAACGTGTGATGGGGATTGCCCTCGCCATGGTACTTGGTCAAAAATTCCAGGCTCTCTTTCTCACGACGGTGAGCATAAAGCCATCTTGGCGACTCTGGGAAGAACATGACAAGAGCGGCAACAATGGCAGGGCATATGAGCTGGCACCATACCGGGATACGCCACTGCGCATCGCCGGCGTAGCGAACTGACCCGCGCGTGACGCCAGCAGCCATCAGCGCGCCAACCGCATAGGTGCAGTTATAGAAAGCTGTCAATACACCGCGGTAGGCGGGAGGGCTGATTTCGGCACACCAGATCGAACTAGCGCAGCGGACAATACTGACACCAAAGCCAAGGAAAAAGCGGCCTGCCACAAATGCCGATGTATTGGTCGCAAGCGCGGAAAGGATTGTGCTGAGAACGACAATCAGGCTGCCGATGAAGATTCCCATGCGGCGGCCCTTGAAATCGCACGCAGGGCCCGTAAGAGGAAGAGACACCACAGTTCCGACGGTATACATCGCTGAGATGTAGCCAAGCTTCGGGCCAGTCTTGCCGACGTTGAATCTGTCGCGGAAGGACTCCATGGCGGGAAGGGAGCCGAAAATTGAACCGTCGTATCCTGCCAGACCAAATCAGTAAGCATGAAGTGAAAAAGAGGGAGTGGGAAAGCAGCAGCCATTACCATTCATAGTAGAGCATAAAAATGCGACGGCGCAAAAACAGTACAATTTGAGAAGCGGACGGCTCAATGCGGACAGTTTGGCAGCGGCAATGGCTTCTGCCATTTCATCTGCAGAAGGATGCGGGTCATAATGCAGGACCTCGGCGACATCATCACCGCTCTTCTCGATTGAGGATTTGTGTTCGGTAGCGTTATCCATCATTAGTGTCTCCCAAATTTCTTTGGATCGATAAAATCCGGGGAAGGATGGGGTAGATGGAATCTTATCTGGGCCTCGAATTCATCTTCTGGGGAGGAGTGCTTCCAGACGACCTGTATATAGCTTTCGGGTCGCTACTGATTCATGTTCATGAGCTTCCCCATGAAATCAAACCCCAGGCAAGCCATCGGCCTGAAGTTGTAGCCGGAGCAATGGCCGGCCTGCCTCCGCCCTCCGAAAACACGGCATCACTCTGGGGGTGGGCGCCCGCTCTAGCGACGCTAACAACCGCCACTAATTTAAGCCTCTAAACTGGTCGCCGAAACCGCTGATAGCATGGCTGGACCCCCGATACCATGAGGAGTTGATAAACGCAAGAACAGAGTTGGAATTAGGTATTTACAATATGGCAAATAATTTCTGCCAGGTATGATCTGAGGCTGGTGATTCCTGTATAGCAATGAAAAGGAAGTAAAAACAAAAGAGAGCTATTGAGAATGCCAGAGTACCAGCCGAGCCTCCGCAATGGAAGTGGACATCCTACACAATAGGTAAAAACTGACGAATACTGGTTTTCACGGGACTTGGTATTTGCCCACGTTCTTGTACTTTTGAAACTGCTCATTTGGTTTAAGGGTAGAAGCGCTCTAGTATATTCTGCATAAAGTTCGCTATTCTACTTAATTCCAAGGTTCAGCATTCTCTACCACGCAAATGAGGACTACTGTTGCTCCAGTCGCGGCTCTGCAAGGCGGGTTCTCTATTCTCTTTCAGACATAGCCAAACTGCAGCAGTCTGTTGCCAAACTCCAACAAGTAATAGTCTGCGTATACAAGTCCATGATCAGCGTATTTGTCTGCCCAGTTTCCGTTGAAATTCGCCGTCGCGCACTTCAGAATGCATTCAAATGTGCCCACTGTACCGTTCTCCGCTGGACGGGCAATTACGCTGCAAGACCCGTTCCCGTTCGCCTTCTGCACAAGATCAAGCTTGCCCTCCGCAAAGCATAGCGCGATAGTCTCGTTCACAATTGAAGTCGCGGCGGTATAGTACTTCTGAAAGAACTCGAAATCGCCACTTGCTGCGCAAGAATTGGCAATCAAGAGCATGCCGTTTGCCGCGATCATGGCAGCAGATGTATCGCGCAGGGGACTCTCCTCGTTCACCGGAGCATCGAAATCCCACAATGGGACGTATCTTCCCGCGTGCACGCCATTCCGAACTTTTTCGACGCACGGAGGCGATGAAATGAGGCGCATGATGAAGTAATCCGCCAATCCGCATGCCGTCTGCAAGAACACTTCGTCTTTCGTCCACAGGTATGTCTGCGCAAAGCCCAAGATGGCCCAGGCCTGCCCGCGCGACCAGGTAGAGGTGTCAGAGAAGCCCTGAGCGGTGAGGCGCTTCAAGATCTCGCCAGTCTTTGGACACATGTTGGCTACATGACAAGTCGAGAATGTCGGATACTTGGAGCCGGGTACATTCGGTTCGCGCCGTAGATGCGTCTGTCGAATTGTATGGGCGTGGATGGTGGCGATGTCTATTAAACGCCGAGAGGACGCGTGATGACCCGCATAGTACAGTAAATCCAAATCTAGCAATAGATTAGCAAGAATACTTGTTTTTCAAAAGTAAGCGAAGGGATAGCTTACTGCACATGCTGTCAATAATAACCAAGAATTCTGAGTCCTTATCAACGTAATTATTGCCGTTGTTCACAAACTGGTCCCAGCTGCGGATAGCTTTGGTTGTCTCGCTGTATCGACTTGCCAAGCTTTCTGCAGCGTTGATTATGGATCTGAGACTTCTCATATCGCCTGTAAGTTCATAGTCGCGCCGGAGCGCAGGTTCAACAATGAATCCAATGTCATGCGTGTCTTTGCGGTTGGACATGTCATGCAGCGGTTCCGCCCAACGCCGACATACACTGAGCAGCTCCGATCTTAAAACTTCTCGCGTAGCTGCTTGGCCATGCTCCCCTGCAAGGAAAGTCTGTGGATAACGAGCGGAGCGCTCAAGAAGACAATATAGACTTCCTGGGAAGAACCCGCATGTCCAAAACTCAGCATCGCGATACAAATATTGCCCTGCCTGCGGGCCCGTCTGCGGACAGGTCTCGGGGAAGCTTTGCGGCGGGTCCTCGATCTTGATTAGAATACTAAATGTCTTGAGGCAGCTATAGTTTCCTTACTTCACGGTTCAGATGTTCAACGGCAGTTTTCCAGATTTTGAGAATCACCTCGTCGCAGAACAGTTTCGAGAAAAGGCTTGTGCTCGGTGAGTCGCTGAGGAATCTAGCACCCGTGACTGCTTTTGATTCTGCATCATATTGAATGGTGCAATTCTCATTGTGCATTTTGTTTCCTTGTTCGGTATCGTTGTCCAAGGCACTTGGTGGCACCGCGACTACGGTTCCTGGCGACATGTTGCGGAATTGGCAGTTTGACAAAATGTAGCTGTTAATCCTCGACGTTTTATCAACGCTTGGCTCTAAAAATAGTTATGAATTACCTAAAACCGTACCCATCAAACTTGGAAAATTGGCCCTGTGAGACAGGTCTGCATCTGCAATCTACTGCAGGTGGTCGGCTCGACGTGGCCCATGGGCGGAGACGGCTCCGGACTGCCTCCGACTCCCCGCAGTGTAATGCACTGTGTTCAACCCAGTTTAACATATCCACTCCATCATTCATACGCATCGTGCATGTCGTCTCCAAATTCAATTGATGGCTCATTAGTCAAACTTGAGCCATCTGTCCACCTCAAATCGAACCTCACATCGAATCTAGTGGCCATCACATCACAGGATGCCGCCTCTACGTGGCTTCTGGACAAATGCGCTCGTTAGCCGCGCAGATGCTGTGACGGCTGCCAAGTCATTCCTTATTCCCCTTCTCCCTTACTTCTCGGATGGAAATGCCTTGATCAAGCTGCCGATTACATCTGGAGCCCATTTTGATGACACAGCCGCTGCGCTGGAAGGATACGCAAGGCCGCTGTGGGTAGTTGCAACACTTCTTGCAGCGCGGAAGCACGCATATGGGCAAGACGACGCTGAATTCCAGCCAATTCTTGATCTTTGGTTCCAAGGCCTTCAAAATGGTGTCGATCCCTCCCATGATGATTATTGGGGCACCATGGGTGATTGGGACCAGCGCATGGTAGAGGCAGAAGTGATTTCATTTGCGCTTCTCACTGCGCCAGATTCATTCTACGAACCATTGAGCCCTGCCGCCAAAATTAATCTAGCAACCTGGCTGAAAGGCATCAACGGCAAAATTATGCCGGAAAATAACTGGCGCTGGTTTCGCGTATTTTGCAATCTAGCGTTGATCAAGGTCTGTGGTGAGGAGAAGGATGCCTACTGGCCCCTGATCGACAAAGACCTCCATACTCTAGAAGAATTTTACCTTGACGATGGCTGGTCTAGTGACGGAATATGGCGTCCAGCCACAGCCGTCCCAGAGGACGAAGGAATGGGCGAGAATTCTGGGCGTGGAAGGCATGCAGACTACTATTCCGGCAGTTTTGCGATCCAGTTTAGTCAAATCATGTACGCCAAAATCGCTCGTGATATTGATCCCGAAAGATGCGCTATTTTCAAACGTCGAGCTTGCCAGTTTATAACTTCTTTTTGGGCCTACTTCGATACTGATGGTATGTCCTTGCGTTCTTGGAAAATGATGTCCGTCTAACACGCTGATGCCAGGCGCGGCAATTCCATTTGGGCGGTCGCTTTGCTATAAGTTTGCAATGGGTGCATTTTATGCGGCCTTTGCTTATGGAGGTCTATGCGACGATTCTAATCCCTTGAGTTCGCATGGCGCGGTCAAGGGTATGCTTCTTCGCCACCTGCGTTGGTGGGCTGTTCACTCTCAGGATAGCTTCTGGCCTGATGGGACACTCAATATCGGATACTTGTACCCAAACATGCACATGAGCGAGAATTATAACTCGCCACAATCGCCATATTGGGCTCTAAAATCCTTTATTGTCATTGCCCTGGCGGAGAGCGACCCTTTCTGGACCGCCGAAGAGCTTCCACATCCATTACAAGCAGCAGGCGGGGCAGACTCTCGAGGTGTACAATATGTGAAGCCAGCACGTCAAATTTTATGCAACCATGCGAAAGGGAACCATCACTTTCTTCTATCGTCTGGCCAATTTTGTGTGTGGCCTATGAAGGCTACCCAAGCTAAATATGCAAAGTTCGCGTATTCTTCTGTATTTGGGTTCAGTGTCCCGACCGGCCCACTGCTTGCTCAAATAGCTCCTGATAATTGCTTGGTCCTGTCACAAGATGGGGGAGAAACTTGGGCACAGCGGTGGATCTCTGCTGGAGAGACGGAATTTCGTCAGATTACAGTCGACGGGCTGGACAGTGGCGTCGTGGCGATGATTAGCTGCTGGAAGCCATGGCCATCTGGCAATGTGGTGATCGAGTCGACGGTAATCCCACCATGCAACAAATGGCCGGATTGGCACTTGCGCATACATCGCATCAGACGAAAAGCTATCACCGATGCACCATTTAGCGCGGTTGAGGGTGGGTTTGCTATTTTTGCGCCGCGCAGAAACAATGGTAGAGTCATTCAGACGGCAACCGTGCTAGGAGAAACTGTGCTGGAGTTCGCGCAATTGGACCGTTACGCGGTAGCTGTCGAGACAGCAGACGCCGCTCTTGTGATCTCGGACGCTGGCGCAAGTGGGATAGTAGATTTTACACCCTCGGCCAGCGGCGCGACAAAACGGGGTGATGTTATGCGTCCGGACCCAAATACCAACATCATGACTACCAAGACGATGATACCAAACATTCGGCACGAGAGATCATCATGGATGTCCAGCGAATTCATCATTGCATCTGGAATATTCGCAGTCGCAGGCAAACAGGAGCCTACAGAGGCTGAAGCTCGGTGGTTGCGACGGCCAAGCGTCTCATTCACGGCGGAGGGGAACATACGGTTATCTTAGTTCTAGAACCAATTGAAATAGACCAAATATCATCTGAGAGTTAGCTACCCGAAATAGACATCAACAAACGATTTTAATATCCGAATAGTAGTACTGGCCAGAATGAGAAGCCGTGTGGCTGTATTCTGATATGGCAGTGGTTGAGGACAAGAGGCTTTACTAGCGGCCATGACTCAGTATTTTATTGAAGCATCTGAGCTAAAATTGGCATTATCGATATTCGACAAGGTTGGGCTCATCGGCAGTCTGGAAATGGGTGCGGGGAACCTTGTGTTCCCCCGTATCCGGAGGCCGGAGGCGGCATCGGAGGCTGGCCCGCTCACCAAGGAAGAGTGCACCTGTGGAGGCTGGCGCTATTGGATGTGACGTTGACAGCTTCAGCAATGCACAGTATCACCAGCTGCATCTAGCAGAAGCCATGCAATACAAATAGCCCGCATTTTGAACACGGTGAGGTTTCACTCGCCTCATTTTCGCAACAACGATGCATCACACGGTGTTCTTCTACTGCGCCGTTGGCGCCTTGTTTTCGGTGTCCAACGCCAATATATACTATGTCGATTGCTCGGCATCATCTTCAAGCGGCTCCGGTACACAACAGAGCCCATGGAATAGCCTTGCGCAGGTCAATGCGCCAACGTTCCAAGCCGGTGACACAATTGCCTTCAAATCCGGTACTCAGTGCACTGGCGTCCTTTCGCCCAAAGGAGTTGGAACGCTCAACGCTGTCATTCAGATCACCAAGTACATCTCAGGTGACAGTGAGGCCAATCCCATCATTAATGGGGCCGGCGCAAAGGCAGCTGTTACCTTGACAAACCAAGATTACTGGAGAATTTCAAATCTCACAGTGACAAACCCAGCGGGACAGCTTGCTGCGCGTCAGGGCATTCATGTAACGGCAAGCGACGGCAAAACGCATGCAGGGATTACCATTGATTCCAATGTTGTGCATCACGTTGCCGGTCAGACGAACAAGACTCCGCCTTATGATAAAGATTTCATCTTGTCTTGTGGTATTCTCGTGGATGTTGCCAACACTGGCAGCCGCTACGACAACGTGTTAGTCAGTGGAAACGACGTGTCGGACTGTGGTGGCGGCGGCATCAAGGTGCGTGTCGGGGAGATGACCAATCTGGGCACCAGAGCACATGTTACAAAGAACAACATTCGCGCGTGCGGCGGTGATGGAATCATCATTTCCTACAGCAATGAGCCCCTCATAGACTACAACACGGCGGCTGACCTGGGCACTGGCGCGTACCCTTGGACAGGCGGCAATTTCGCGGGCATGTGGGTGCTCGGGGACCACAACCCGACCATTCGCCACAACGTCGTCTACGGCAGCATCATGTCTGCTTTCGACAGCGAGGCCTTTGACTGTGACTGGGGCAACACCGGTAACTGCACCATTGAGTACAATTTCAGCCGTGAAAATGCTGGTGGTGCGTTCCTCAACTGCGACGGCTGCGGAACGTCTGGCGGAGCAGATCAGATTGTACGATACAACATCTTCCAGAATGACTGCCGCATCTACAGCAGTGGCAATAAGCCGACGCTGTATTTCTACCAGAATGTCCTCTATTGTGACAAGGCAGACTTTAACCTGACTCTGCCTGCCAATACGCATTTCATCAATAATATCATCGTTGGAAACGGTAAGTCTGCCCTCCCAGCTCGCAGCGGCATCAGTTGGAGCTGGAATGTTTTCCATAATGTCAGCCGTCCGACGGCAAATGGCATTGAAGGAGATCCTGGCTTTGTGAACCCCGGCAGCGGCGATAGTACACTGGAGTCGGCCGCCGGGTATCGCCTCAAGTCGAGCTCTCCCGCACTGCGCAATGGCCAGATTATCCTAGACAACGGCGGTATAGACTTTTATGGAAATGCCGTGTCTCAGTCATCGAAACCGAATAGAGGCGCTTATAATGGCAACGGTCTCTGAATTTTCGGTAATTGTCTGTGGAT
Source organism: Lecanicillium saksenae (assembly GCA_027627215.1). Taxonomy (NCBI): domain Eukaryota; kingdom Fungi; phylum Ascomycota; class Sordariomycetes; order Hypocreales; family Cordycipitaceae; genus Corniculantispora; species Corniculantispora saksenae. The sequence continues at coordinate 7,938 of JANAKD010000370.1, read as the reverse complement.
ATTGAATAAATTATGCTGCTTGAGATTAATACAAACAAAACAAACAACCGTGATCGCGTCCCTCCTAATTTAGTTGAGCCTGCACTTGGTGACCACGCAACCGTCGCCCATGTTCTCGTGCTTTGGACTCCAACTTTCGAAGCTCAGCCATGAAATCAAACTCAGTGTCCGCTTCGATGACTGCATCTGTCTCATTATTGTTACTTGCGAGCGCTTCCGTGCTTGCACCTTGTGACAGCGCATGATTCGTCGTGGCCAGGCTCCGGTTCAACTCCACGGGGGATTCTTGGTCCAGAAAGTTCATACCAAACACACTTCCTCCACTAGACGGAGAGGTTGAAAATTGCTGTAACATGGCCGAAAAGTCCATCATGTTCATCATAGGGTGCTCATTTGAGGTCGTGGCTTCGGCTCCAAGCGCGCTGGTTGTAGCCGCAGCTTTGTTTCCGCTATTCTGCGCAGCTTCTTTTCTAAACACGAGCTCTTTTCGCAATTTCGATGCAGGATCTTCAGAGTCTTCGCTATTGCTCATTCCATTGCGTGTTCTGGTTGACACTTCTGATAGAACTGTCATCAATGATGAGACAGTGTCCGAGAGTCTGGTGGCATTCCATTCTGCATAATCATGTCAGCTCGCAATTTCAATATTATACACCGTTGTGTGATCAAACCCACTGAGTAGTATGTTGCAAGCAATGTATATGCAAAGTACAAATTGGTGCGGTGGGATACCGGTACTCGCATCCAAGAAGCGACGAGCAATTCGATCAATCTTAATTGCTGCCATGACGCACGCTTCTTTTGAAGCGCCAGAAACAAGTGAGGATAGCCATTCGCGCGCCTGTTTGGGTGGTTGCGCAAGCCGTCCATGGAGGGTGATTATTGCAGCATTGTGCGTCATGTGTGCGATTGTCAGATTTGGATCAATGTAGCCATCTACAACGCGCACTTCCCGCCAACGGTGTGTTAGGCATAGCTCCCATCTTAGCTAGATTAGCATATTCAATTGATTCAGTTGTGTTTAGAGGAGCTTTTCTTACTGAAGAAGCCGTGAATCAAGCTGCCGGAATTTGTGCAGCCAACTTGACAGCTGCCCTGAGCTGTCGGGCTCCAGTGAATGGCGCTCGTGAAACTTGGTGACCAGGTAGAGAGACTCTGTGGCTTCAATTGTGTAGGCTAGTCCGCCAATACCAGTCGGGCCCTCGGCGTCGTTATAAACAGGTGGAAAGGGTGCATCATCATTGTCCGCACCGGCCGCCACATCATCTTGGGTCTGATCATGGATTTTGAAGAAGGACGTCTCAACACATTGGTCAAGTTCCCACATGCAACCATCACAGGGGAGCCTACGCTGTATGCTTTTGCTGGAGATATTGGGGATTGAGCTGTTCACCTGTCAGTGTTTGGTCATGCAATATGCATGAATTGTATCTCACCTCGTAGTGATACTGCAAAATCTGTCCAGCAGAAATGCTCCCCAAAATACACGGCGACGTTCTTCGACCTCTACCCATGCGGTTGGTGGTTCGAGTTGCTCCATTGGCCGTGTGAAGAACGTCGCTAACGACTGATTCTCTCTGTTCTCTTCTGAGTTGAGCTGCAGTGCTTCGATCTTGCGACAGATGACGGCGACCAGAGACCATGGAGAGCGACTCAACCCCCGCTTGATAGTGTCAAATGTGACAAGTATGAGGGCTTGTATTGCCTCTTTCGAGCTGCTTTCTATCCCAGCTACAATGATATCGCGGCGTAGCTGCGACAAGTGCTCTCTCATTTCCTGGCTCTCTGCAGAAGTATTCACATACGGCATAGCCATAGACGTGATTGCCTGCATTATTAGCCTGATTCCTTCTTGTCGATTCGTTTCGCGTGCTCTCTTCAGGAACGTTGATGGATGCAAGACCGGTATCCAAGGATGTATCAACTTGAAATAGACCTCAAGAATTGTCTCGACCGGTGCAGGCTGCTCCAGCGCATTCACAGGAGGCTGTGATACACGCTGTCTTTTTTCTGACTGCGGCTCGGTTACCTGTAGCGATTCTTCTGGTCGTCTCTTTCTACCACGTACACTTTGCCTATGACTTGTATCGCCACTCTCCGCCTCTTTGACAGAGCAGACAATGTCCGACAGTGCTTGTCTCACTCTATCAGTTGAGCAGGCGAAATCTGTGGACATGAACTGCTGAAGGCTAGAGCTCGGTCTCGAGAAATCCTGAGCTACCATGAATCGCTGCATTAATATGCTCTGACCGAGAAACATGTTTTCAACTGCGTCTGCGATATTCCATCAGCAACACACATGCCGCACAACCTCTTTTACACCTACCAATTCGCTGGTTCAGTCGTTCTATGACACCAATCTTGACGCCGCCTTTGGAGCGCTTGTCTTCGTAAACGCAATCGACGCCTAGCAATTGACACAGAGTGAGCAGGCCAAATATTTGATTAACCCTTCCATGACATACCCGACTTAATACACTGGCTGCATGGTTGCTCCCTAGAGCATTTGGCCTTCTTCTTCCGACACAGCTGGCACCTGTTGAGAAATATTTAACATCACGCACCAACGGCGGACCGTTGGGATTCACACTTACGCTGGTGTCTCCTCCGCCGCCGCGCCAGCGACACCATGGCTCAGGGTTAGGTCTCCCCAATCCACGTCGCCAACCTGGGGTTCGGGCTCAGCAGATAACGACATTACTTAGCGTAATTTGGTCCGCGCAACAAGCATGACATTGGCCGTATTAGGCTCCTGTGTCTTGGAGAGGTTGGAGTGTGGTAGCCGCCCCAGACTGCCAAATGGCCATTCAACGGGGATTGAGCACTAGTTCCTCATTGCCACCACGGAAAGTGGCGTCGTTCCCCAGAAGCTGGGGATATCACTTGCTCCAAGCCACGGCGTGCAGCTGAGGAGACCCCCACCATTATTAGTGTCATGCAACGGAAGTGCGCTCGGCTCTTCGGCAAAATAAGTATTGAGCGCTCCGGTACCGTGAAATTCTAGCAGAGCATTAACTCCAATTAATCCTCCGGCCTGATCTCGGACAATCTAGTAGATAAGACTTGTGTCATAACTCTTGAACAATGTCTTGCAGCAAGGTGTGCAGCCACCTGTAGTGACGATAGGTTGGTTCCACTGTGGCTACAAGACTTGGCCCTAGAAAGGAGAGAGAAACACGGCGGTTACGCTAACATTCCTTGTTAAGCTTGTAGCACATTTGGAACCTGGCGCAGGTAAAAATAGCACGGTTAAGGGCCATTCTGCCATGTCTCACAGAGATATGTCCCGTTCAACGCTGTGCTGTCTCGAACAGACCAAAAGCTGAAATTTTGTTATTAATTGAAAGTACCTTGAATTTAGGCATCAAGTCTCTGCCCTAGGACTCTTCAACAGCGAAGCACCCCTCCCTGCAATGATGACTCTGGCGCTGTGTCAAGAGGGACTGTAACTGCTTGGCTGTGACGTTGACGGACTGATCTGACGTTGATGCCTAGTATTGCATAGATACTGGGACTAAACATCGGAGCAACTGCTAGTATAGCTAGTGTGATTGTATTCGGGAGCGGAAATCAGAGCTCAGATTATCTTGTGCTCGTGATGGGTTCCTTCAATTGCAAATACACACTCTGTGGCGCGCAGTTAATGACTAGTTACCCATAAGCGTCAATTGAGAAACTTACTTTTGCTGGTTACAGTGGCCACCATGTTTGTTCTTATGTTGCAACCCGCACTAAAATAGCATTAGATTATGTGCCTTGAACGTTGTGAGTCCGAAATCATCTTGTAAAAGATTGATCTCTATGGAGCCACTCAGTAAGTCTTCCTTCCTCGTACCGATGCACTGCAGCAAGCGTCCCCGCCGCCGAGAGGGCCAACATTGCACGCTTGACAGCTTGTTCACTTGTCGAAGACGGGTTTTGCGAACGCAAGTCCGGAAACAATAGTCAAAACGAAGAGCGGCAAAACTTTCATGGTTATGGTTTACCACAATGGCGATAACCTAGAAGCTGCTGATGGCGTGCAGAGTTGGCAGACGAGAAAGATTTATAGAAAACTAATTGAACTTCACACATATCTTACATGTGATGAATTTGAGGAATGCTCAACTCAAGTAAGACAGGTTTCGCTTGCAGGCCGCCCTGAGACTGCCATGACTCTCCGAAGGCTTGCAACCGGGGCCGACGACGCTATCTAATTCTGAGATAGTTATATTTTACCAAAAATCAACGGAGTAGTCTGAGAAACGTTCTGTCCTATTATTGGTGTTGATGTTATGTCAAAGTTTCCCCGCGCCAAAATGCTTTGAGATTGGTGTCGAATATCGAGGTCGCAAAGGAAGCCTTTATCACAGAATTGTTTTGTCTTTCGCATAAATTCACTACAATAGGAGCTGTTATTTATTCAACTTGTTTATCTTCACTTCATGTCACCGGATAAACGCAAAATTCGAATTTGTGCAATAGATTTCAGATAGCAACTGCGGAAAACGATTCCCAGACCTCTTGGACCTCAGCATTCGACAGCTACCCTGTAGACATATCCGTCTCAAAGAGAGGCATAGCGATACCAAGCCACGTCCGTTTACTGTATCGCCCGTTCTATTCGCAGGAAATATTACGCAATTCTTGTCTAACAGTTTGCAAAATTTCCATTTGTCGGCATCATTAGTATCCAGCAGTGCAGTCGAGCTTGGTGGGGGCAAGCTGTGATCGCAGACTGTGGACACGCTAGACGACAGCGCATTTGTTCATCCAACACCCCACGACCACGACAGCTCCAGAGCCATATATCTCGACCATCCAAGGGACACCAATCGATTCAATTGGCTGGACAACAGGATTCCTACGCACCATCGCACCCAACCGCTGCTGCCATGGCCAGCTCGCTGGACGGGCCGCTTCCATCGCGGGGCAAGGCGTCCACCCTCAACCTCTCTTCAGACTCATCCGACGTTGACGACGACGCGCCGCTGCCCTTCCCCGAGGCCCTCCCANGATCCGACTTTGTAACACCCGAGTTTGATCCCGCCGCGTACCTCTCGGCGCTGCCACACCGCCACCAGACGCTGGAGGACTTGCGCTCCGACCTGCGCGACCGCAGCGCCGCCATAAGCAACGAGCTGCTCGAGCTCGTCAACGCCAACTCGACGACGTTCCTGTCCCTGGGAACAGACCTCCGCGGCGGCGACGACAAGGTAGAGGATGTGCGCGTGTCACTACTCGGCTTTCGCCGCGCGGTGGAGGATGTCAAGGCCAAGGTGGTGACGCGGCGGGCAGAGACGGACCGGCTCACGACGGAGCTCCGCGACGTGCGCAGAGACATTGAGACGGGAAGAAAAATGGTCGAAATCACGGAGCGCCTGTCTTCGCTGGAGGAGAGGCTCGCGCTGAGCAGCCTGCCCAAGATCAAGGATNGGGGGGGACCAGGCAGACTCGGACGACGACAGCGACGAGGAAGATGAAGACGAGGACGAACAAGTACAAGGACTAGTGGGGAGCTCGCCAAATACATTGATGACATTGGCGCAGGACTACAACACTGCTGAGCTGTTGCTGCGCTCGCTCCCAGAGCTGCCGTTTACTACAAAGATGGATACTCGCTTGATCAAATGCCGGAAGACACTGTTGCTGGATCTTAGCAATGCTATGAAAGAGAGCAGAAAGGCCGGTATTCCGGCCCAGAGCAGGGTTCTCAAATATCTCGCCATATATAGAATACTGGGCGCCCAAGACGACGCAGTCAAGGCACTTAAAGCAAAATAGGTACCAATTATGAAATAAACGAATCACGTTCACTAGCTTGGGCAGTCAAGTATGCATATCAATCGCTGATGCTGTTTATTCAGTAGTTTAGATATTGTACAGGTAATACACAGGGCCTCCTTTATGCTTTTTACATGGCACCAGATAATTGTTCAGCAGTGACAGTCTCTCCCTCGTTCATGAACTTGCCGCTCAAGCTGAGGGCAGGACCATTGGTTGTGCTGATGATGACATCGTGCACCTCCTTGTGTGATTCTTCCGAAATCTCGGCGCACTCCTGCTTGATCTTGGCCAGAACAGCCGAAATGTTGGCCTTGAGCTGCTCAGGAGTGTGGCCGAGCTGACCGATCGCTAGACGAATGACGCCCATGCGCTCACGGTAGTCGGCGGAGCCAGCGCTGTCGCGAATCGACTTGGCGACGTCGGTGACGATGGTCTTCATACGCGTCGACGGCATCAGGCCCTTGGGACCCAGTATGCGACCAAGATTGGCCTTCTGCAGAGCCTTCTCGCTGCCCTCGTGGCACAGCAGGCGGTCAAAGTTGATCTCCTCTTTCTTGATTTGCTCGAAGAGAGAGGCTTCGCCGACAGCGACGGCACCAGCAGCGGCTGCCGCGGAAGCCACTTCGCTGTCCTCCTTGCAGATGACGGCGATTCTCAAGTCGGTACCGAAGGGGTGTGGCAGACGCAAACTGCTCTTGACGACGGGTCCGTTGCGTGCGGTCTTGAGATTGATGGCGATATCGTATTTGATACTGGAAGGAGGCTGACCGACTTCGTATGCGCGGAGGATTCTAGACGTAGATTAGTTACTGGACTCGGATCCAGGAGGACTGTCGCGTGATGCATTGAGCCCGCATGCTGAGCGTACCTCATGGCCTCGACGAGGGAAAATCTAGGAAAGTTGGTCTTGTCGAGGTTATGGCGACGAAAGTCCTTGGGAATTGGCCTCTTCTTGGCGGCGGCCTTCTTGACGCGGACAACGGAGGCCTGGCNGGCTTTGCACGAGGCGGCCGGGGCTAGGTATCGCGGCACAATTGATGCCGTCGGCCGGGAGGCCTGTGAAAGGCTCAACCTAGCCATGGAGGCCAGGCACTTGTCGATGGGAGCCATGCTGTGTTGTGTGTCGTGTGTATGGTTGAGTCGCGAGCTAGTCGTAGCTCCTGTCGCAAAATGGAGATGGCATCTCGAAAAAAATATCCATGCCTGGGAAGTTAGGCGCCAAGAGCTTATCGATAGGTCGACGCAGTGCACAGCAACAAACGCTGAAAAGAAGGCCAGAAAATTGTATAAAACTATTAAGATGAAAAAGATGTTTCACAATTGCCATTTATTTCAATTTAATTCTGCCCTACCTAATCTTACTAGTTTTTGACGCTTGTACTGCGCTATGAAACGAGTCGTGTGCCTGACCCCAGCTAGGCTTACACGGATATAGAATGCAAGTCGCAGGAAATGAGAGGTAAAAAGACCCAGGAAAATTCAACATTTATTAGAAAAATCATCAATATGTGACTAGTCCAGACAATATCAATATTGAACCGTACCTGCGCGTTTTAAGGTCGGTTGATGGTCAGCACTTCGCACAGCCTATGCTTCAATGAGCAAAGTGATTAAACCAATCCAGAAAACGTGACATTGAATCAGCTTATATTCACTTAGAATCTGTCTTCGACTGGAAATTCTATTGGAATTCCTTCCTGCTCCCTATTCATGATCTCGAGCAGCTGTAGTGTGTCTAGTGACAGATGGTCTGACTGATAGCTCATCAAGTACGCCAACGCTGCGGCAAGAAACCTGGCATGATTCTGAAAATAAGATTAAATACTTACAAAGTTTCCTCCTATCAATACTGGCTAGAATCCCCAAACTGCGAGCGTGCATCTTCCAAGCTTCTTCGCTGCCGCTGCCGCCATTGGCTAGCCAAATGTGTGCTACCCCGCCAAAAAACCCCTCCATCAAGCCCCCCACCATCAACGAAAATCCAGTGACTCAAAACTTGACCTCATACCTTTGAACTGTACCCGATCGACTTCATTGAGCTACGATTCACATCACAATGAAGACCGACGAGCTCCAGACAGTGGCTGACAGCCTCGGCGGCGACTTCCGCTCCATCGAGCCCCATCTGCGCAGCGTCGACAAGCACCTGACGCTGCGAACCTACCTTGATGG
>JANAKD010000037.1:0-58028 GCA_027627215.1 Lecanicillium saksenae | reverse complement strand
TCCGCGTTCTCTGGTCGTTCCTGGAGATGACAGCCCCGGCATCGCAGCTGTCGGCAAAGCTCGTGCACACCATGGTTGACTCGCCCTACCTCGCGCTCATGCTCGCTCGATGCGTAGACCAAGACAACTTCCGCGACAACATGTGGCTGGCGGGTATCAACCCGGATGGTATCAGCGGCATGCTAGAGGGCAGCCGACGCCGTCACGCGGATGTGATGGAGGACCGCGACCTGCTCCTCATCTCCGCCATTGAGCTGGTTGATTTTCAGTATCTGGAAGATCCCGTCCAGGCTCGAACGCTGCTTTGGCTCAATGAGTTGGCGCTCTCCCGAAGAACTGTCTTCGCCTATCTGTGAGTATCCGTCGACTACAGCATCTCCCCACCACACTAACAGTATCCAGGTGCGGCGCGATGCCGTCCATTCTGAACGATGTGCTTATGCACGGACAGGATTCCGCAGCTCTGGAAGCAGCGCACACGCTCGTGAGAACGCTCACATCAGAGAGAGAATACGCCAGCGCCACAGGGTCCATGGAGTCCCTTGAGGAAGCGCTGGACGAGATGGGTTTCCGCGGCTTATGGAAGGCCTCATTCCAGGAGATGCCGGAAGAAAACAGGGCCGAGTGCTTTGAACTGACAGAGAAGCTGATTGAGGTATGAACCTGCGTGTCGCTACGTGGTTGTGCCTGGCTAACATAGGGTACCTAGCTCATTGTGATTTAGCACGCCAGCGGCGGGCTTTCGAGGCTTGCGAGTGGTGCGCAGTGTTAGTGGCAGCGTGGGGCTGTACTGGAAGTGTACTTGACATCGCACAGCTGGAAGTACTGGTGCTCGGGGGGTTTCCGCCGGAGCCCCACTCAAACCCACTCCGTTTTAAACTGTCCGCGGCACGTTGGTGAACCAGGGCATAAGTTGATCAGCATGCAGAGCTCCCAGGGCGGTGGCTGAAGAGAAAAAAAATGGGCAATTAAGGTAGGCGTTGTACCATCGTCCAGCCGGCGGAGCAAGTCAATCAATTGGGCCGCTCTCTATTGTGATGCACCCCGCGAAGCGCCCAGGCAGGACAGAGCATGGCCATGGGCAGCGTTATCGTTTCAATGTGTAATGGCAAAGAAAAAGGATTCAGACGCAGAAATGACACGCATGTGCCGATAGAGAAAGATAGATCGTAATATAAACGTAAAGCAGAGACTGGATCAAATCTGAACAGCCTATGGTGCCGCACTCAGATCCCAGGGTGTCCCCACTCCCAGCAACCTACCGATACCGGGCAGCCCACCACCGCACGCAAACTTAGTCACACTTTTGAGATATCTATACCGCCAACCATCCGCGCTCAACTTCTCCTTGGCTCAGCTTCTGGGCATGGCAGCTGCGTAAACGCCATTTTTTCGCATCACTACCGCGCAAAATGGCCGAATCGGCAACGGCGTCTCCCGTCATCATCCCGATCCTGGGCAAGCCCAGCATCGTGGTTGACAAAGGTCTGTGGGCCGACTACATCGTCAAAGACCTCTTGGACAATGTCACTTCGTCCACCTACGTCCTCATCACCGACACGAACTTGCACAACACCTATGTGCCGCGATTTCGAGAAAGCTTCGACACCATCGCCAAGGGTCGGGGCACCCGCCTTGTCACGTACACGATCCCGCCCGGCGAAGCCTCCAAGAACAGAGAAACCAAAGGCGAGGTCGAGGACTGGATGCTGTCGCAGCAATGCACGCGCGATACCGTCATCATTGCTCTCGGCGGTGGTGTCATTGGTGACATGATTGGCTATGTGGCGGCCACGTTCATGCGCGGCGTTCGCTTCGTTCAAGTGCCCACAACACTTCTCGCCATGGTCGACTCATCTATCGGGGGCAAGACCGCCATTGACACGCCCATGGGCAAGAACCTTGTTGGAGCATTCTGGCAGCCGCAGAGAATCTACATTGATCTGCAATTTCTAGAGACACTGCCCGTCCGCGAATTTATCAACGGCATGGCCGAGGTGGTGAAGACCGCTGCCATTTGGAACGAGACAGAGTTCGAATTCCTGGAAGCATCTGCCTCCAAAATCCTCGCTTGTGTCCGATCGCGAGCGGCAGACCGTCTGGCCCCCATCAAGGACACGCTCAAACGCATCGTCGTCGGCTCGGCCGGCGTCAAGGCCGAGGTCGTCTCGAGCGACGAGCGTGAAGGTGGCCTTCGTAATCTCCTCAACTTTGGCCATTCCATCGGCCATGGCATCGAGGCCATCCTTACACCACAGCTTCTTCATGGTGAAGCTGTTGCCATTGGCATGGTCAAGGAGGCGGAACTGGCTCGCTATCTTGGCGTTCTGCGCCCCGAGGCCGTCGCCCGCCTGTCCAAGTGCATCGCCGCCTACGGCCTGCCAGTCTCTCTCCAGGACAAACGAGTCCAGCGTCTGACTGCCGGTAGGGCCTGTCCTGTTGATGTCATTCTCCAGAAAATGGGCGTTGACAAAAAGAACGACGGCCTGAAGAAGAAGATTGTGCTTTTGTCCGCCGTCGGCAAGACCTACGAGCCCAAGGCTAGTGTCGTCGATGATCAAAGCATCAGAACCATTCTCTCACCTGCTGTCGTCGTTTCGCCCACCGTACCTGCTGACCACAACGTCACCGTGAGCCCACCAGGCTCCAAGAGCATTTCCAACAGAGCGCTGATCCTCGCGGCGCTTGGCTCTGGGCCTTGTCGGATCAAGAACCTGCTGCATTCAGATGACACCGGCTACATGCTTACCGCTATTGCGAAGCTCCGCGGCGCCTCCTACTCCTGGGAAGACGGAGGCGAATCTCTTGTTGTCACCGGGAATGCTGGTAAGCTGAGTGCCAGCGGCGAGGAGCTTTACATTGGAAATGCGGGGACCGCATCTCGTTTTCTGACTACCGTTGCTGCGCTGTGCTTGCCAACCGAGTCTGCCAAGTCTGTCGTCCTTACCGGCAACTCGCACATGAAGGTTCGCCCCATCGGTCCCCTCGTTGACGCGCTTCGGCTCAACGGCGTATCAATCGAGTATCTGGAGCAGGAGAAGAGCTTGCCTCTGAGAATCGGCTCCTCCGGTGGGTTTGAGGGAGGTATCATCGAGCTCGCTGCCACCATTTCGTCTCAGTATGTTTCGTCGATTCTCATGGCTGCTCCGTACGCCAAGAACCCGGTCACCCTGAAGCTCGTCGGTGGCAAACCCATTTCACAGCTTTACATCGACTTGACAATCGCCATGATGAAATCTTTCGGTGTTTCTGTTACAGCATCTACCACGGAGGCACACACATACCACATTCCACAGGGAACCTACAAGAATCCCGCTGAATATATAATTGAGGGTGACGCAAGCTCGGCGACGTATCCTTTGGCTATGGCCGCTATTACGGGCACCACATGCACCGTTCCCAACATTGGCTCGGCCTCCCTCCAAGGTGACGCACGCTTCGCCGTCGATGTGCTTCGCCCCATGGGCTGCACAGTCAAGCAGACCGAGACGTCGACGACCGTCACAGGACCGAAGCTGGGAGCGCTTAAGCCTATTCCGCATGTCGATATGGAGCCCATGACCGACGCTTTCCTGACTGCCTCTGTCCTGGCCGCTGTCACTGGTGGCAAGACACAAATCACCGGCATTGCAAACCAGCGAGTAAAGGAATGCAACCGAATTGCGGCCATGAGAATACAGCTTGCGAAGTTCGGTGTCAGGTGTGAGGAGCTTGATGATGGTATTGAGGTTTTCGGCATCCCCCCAGCTGAACTCAAGACGCCGGCCAAGGGCATCTTCTGCTATGATGATCACCGTGTTGCCATGAGTCTCAGTGTTCTGTCTGTTGTGGCCCCTGCCGGCGCCGTTATCACTCAGCAAGACTGTGTTGGCAAGACCTGGCCTGGCTGGTGGGATACCATGTCCCAGTCGTTCAAGGTGCGTCTAGATGGCACAGACAAGTGCAAGGCGGAGGAGGAGGAAACCGCAACCACTTCTTCCAAGGATGAACGGTCCATGTTCCTTATCGGCATGCGTGGCGCTGGGAAGACGACCGCTGGCACCTGGATTGCCAGAAGTCTTGGCTGGAAATCCATCGACCTCGACCAGGAGCTCGAGCGCCGGTCCGGTGTGACTATTCCAGAAATTATCGCCAAGGATGGCTGGGAGGGATTTCGTACGCAGGAGGTGGAGCTTCTCAAAGACGTCATGCAGAACCAGCCAACTGGCTATGTGTTCTCCTGTGGCGGTGGACTTGTTGAAACTCCCGAGGCGAGGGATCTCCTACAAGCCTATGGAGCCAGCGGAGGCAAAGTACTCCTAATCTCGCGCAACATTGATCAGGTCTTGAGCTATCTAGAGAGGGACAAGACACGCCCTGCTTTCAACTCGGAACTCAGGGCTGTGTACAACCGGCGCAAATCTTTCTACAGCCAATGTAGCAACTTCAGCTACTACAGCCTCCATACCAATGAACCCACCAGCAACAGCGCGGTGCCCGTCGATTTTCTGCGTTTTGTTTCCGCCCTTTTTGGCAGAGGCTCCCAGCTGCCCCAGCTGCGTAAAAAGAAACACTCCTTCTTCGTCTCTCTGACTCTCCCAGATCTGTCTACTGCCACGGATATCCTACCCAAAGCAGTCGTCGGTTCTGATGCTGTCGAGTTCCGTGTTGACCTCCTCAAGAGCCAAGACACCGACTTCGTCACGGAGCAGGTGTCGATTCTCAGACAGCATACTAGCCTTCCTATCATCTTCACAGTCCGGACTCAATCACAAGGTGGATCCTTCCCTGACGATGCCACTGAGGCGCTATTGGAGCTTTACCAACTTGGGTTGAAGCTTTGTGTGGAATATCTCGATGTAGAGATCACGTCACCTGATGATGTTCTGGACGCCATAAGCTCTACAAGAGGACATACGAAACTCATTGCTTCTCATCATGATCCTCGCGGCACCCTCTCTTGGAAGAACGCTTCTTGGATCGCACATTACAATCGTGCTTTGCAGTACGGCGATGTCATCAAACTTGTGGGCGTGGCGCAAAAGCTTGAAGACAACTTTGATCTACTTCGCTTCAAGTCGAAAATGTCGTCTGACCAGGCGCCGCCTATTATTGCCATTAACATGGGGACCATTGGTCAGCTTAGTCGCGTCCTGAATGGTTTCTTGACGCCAGTGTCGCACCCTGCTTTGCCATTCAAAGCAGCCCCTGGGCAGCTGAGCGCGACAGAGATTCGACAAGCGCTTTCGCTTGTTGGCGAGTTGGAACCCCGCAACTTTTACCTCTTTGGCAAGCCCATTGCTCATTCACGATCTCCTGCACTTCATAACGGATTATTTGCCCAATCCGGTCTGCCACACCAGTACCATCGCCTGGAAACAGACAACATCGCCGACGTGAGAGATGCTTTGCGCAACCCTAGCTTCGGCGGTGCCTCTGTGACGATCCCTCTCAAGCTAGACATCATGGGCGAACTCGACGAGCTCACGGAAGCGGCCCGCATAATTGGCGCCGTCAACACCGTCATACCGCGGCCCGGTGATGCGGGGGTTGCTTCGCAGCGCCTCATAGGTGATAACACTGACTGGAGAGGCATCGCGTACGCGCTTCAAAACGGTGGCCTTGGGGACGTGGCCAGCAATTCCGCCGCCATGGCAATCGGGTCCGGAGGAACCACGAGAGCTGCTGTATACGCATTACATTCTCTGGGCTTCGATCGTATCTATGTGGTTGGTCGCACAGCCAAGAACGTGGAAGCACTGATTGCCGATTTTCCGAAAAGCTATAATCTGCAGGCAGTAGCGGATATTGCAGCAATTACGACGATGCCTATGGTGATTGTCAGCACAATTCCTGGCGACAAGCCCATTGACCGTTCCACTGAGAAAGTCATCAGAGGGGTTCTTACCACCTCTTCTCATCCCGCGCCACCACGTATCCTCCTGGACATGGCGTACAAGCCCCGAGAGACGCCAGCTGTGAAGCTTGCTGAAAGCGCGGGCTGGCCCACTATCCCTGGGCTCGAAGTGCTTGTGTCTCAGGGCTGGTTCCAGGTAAGCAAAAAATCACAGTCGCCATATATCGGTGGCTTGTGCTAATCAGCAAAGTAGTTTCAACTTTGGACAGACATTTCCCCTCTCCATGGCGACGCAAGACAACTTGTACTAGACGACTAGTGGAGTTGACGATCACATTGCGCAAAGTAGACTACTTGGGGGAGCAAAGTTAAGAAAATATAGTGGAGTGCAGTGTTGAAATTCATGTCATTAAGTATTTTGAGGTATCAACCATCGCCGTAGGTTTCGTTTCTCGTGGTTTCATATGTCTAGCTAAAAGTACAGTCTCAATATCTATATCCCAATTCCAACAGCGCCTCGCAAGGTATAAAATAGCGTAAAACACAAAGGTTTTATTTTTCAAATCCGTCTCCAAATATGCAGGCCAGAACAAATACAAACTCCGCTCAACGCATGACGTACAGATGCAACCGAAATGAAAGTGACGAAGACTTCGCTCGTCTGCTGTATGAAGCTCCCGCTGAATGCTGACACAACTATGATGTATGTTCCACCCAAAAAGCAAAATAATAAAAACAATAGCTTGAAATGGAGATGTATCATTGCTAGATGATACACTCCCAACCGAAACTTGATGTCGATGATGAAGAGAGACCATCGAGGTCAGGGTCCCAAAACGAAAGCCGACACATGATTGGCTTCGTGTCCTTGCAAAATGCGATAAAATCCTGGCCAGGAAGAGGGGCTGGAGAGACAGGTTGCTGCACGATGATGCTAGTGCTGGTACGCAGGCAGCGACGGCTTGATTTCAACTGGCCGAACGCGAATGAGATGCGCCGCGGTGATGTCAGCCAGCAAATGGCTTGACGAGAGAGTGACGTCAGCGGTGGGGATCGGCGAGGACCCTGCAGCTAGACAGTACCAGAAGCTCCATAAAATTTGCTCTGATTGGTTCGATGACCCAGTCTTAGGCATACAGCCCCACAGTCCACAAAGGGTTCAGTGAGCCACACCCCCCTCCCCTCTACCTTTGCTCGCATTCTGTGAAGAGGACAGAGTGCCCGAGGAAGCCGGTTGCTCATCCTGGCTGACTCTAAGAAAGTCGTCATCAGACTACACGTCTGCGATGTTTTCCTGGTAGCTCCGCTTCTGGATGGCACACTCGGTAGTGCCTAGTCAGTGCGTCTGCGCGGCTGAAGGTCTTCTCAACCGTGCAGAGATCACACTGGACCTTGTGCTTCCGCTCGTTGTGAATAGTGTCTTCGTGCCGAGTGAGGTCGTATGGACGAGAAAAGATGGTATTGCAAGGTTTGCCAGTGCTCGGGTTGATACGGTCACAGCGATGTGGTCCAGCTTGGCTGTTCAGAACCGAGGATGGCATGGCATTATCCTGCGGTCGCAATCCGCCCAGATTCTGTGACTGGCGATGTCCCTCACGCTTGTGCTTTTGTAGTTGCACAGGCGTATCGAAACGTAGAGTGCAGCCGTGGTATGTGCACGTGTATGTGCCGCTGTCGGCACCAACTCGAGATGGCCGGTTGCCGCTTGCTTCAGTCTTGACTTCAGAAACACTGCTGCCGGAAGATCCCAGTCTTGGGGGCGGAGTGATGTCCTTAATTTCTTGCGCGCGTGAGATAAACGGATACTGCTGTGGTATCCTGTTCTCTACCGGTAGCCCGTCGTAGTGCCTTTGACTTCCGTGACTCTCTTGTGAGGAGGGAAGCTGGACGTTGCTGGGTTCAGCCTCCTGTGCGATGACCTTGCTGTAGGCATCGAAATCGAAGCTGCTGGAACCTTCTGGGAAGAGCGAGAAGTTTGACTCGCCGTCGACTCCAGTAAACTCAATCATTGCATCCCGAGGCGAAATGGTCTTGGGCGTCTCGGGTTCGACGTCAGCCGTTGTGCGCGCAGCCATGCCAACACCGTGCTGCTGAGCATTACTTGCTAGCCCCATCTTCTGCGAAGTTCCAAACGCAGCACCATACTCTTGCAACTGGGGTGGAGCATACGGCGAGGTAGCTTGGAACGGCGACAGACCGCGAGAGGCCGTGGAGGAGGGCGAGTGGGCAGCGTTGAGGTGCTGGCTGTTGGCCGCGTTCAAACGCTGGCTAAAAAGCTGATTGCTAGTGGTGTTGTTGTTCGTGGAGTGCGCTGGCGATGACGACGTGATGGCGAAGCTGGGGTTGTAGAGTTCGTCGCCATAAACGTCCGTCATGGTGCGGTCAAGCTTGGGAACATTTCCGTAGGCTGCTGCATACCAAATTTGTGAGTGCTTGTCAGATAGGGTGTGGTCTGTACGTCGCATACCTCGTCTGCGGTCAATATTGTCGACATCTCCCATGCTTGGTGTAGACGGCGAGTCGCCGGCGATGGAGCTCGCCACGGAGGCAGGATGTGAGCGGTTGAACAGGTGGTTGAACTCTGGCGCCGGCAACAGTGAACGATCCGCACGATGCCGGTTTATATGCCCGGGAAGCGCAGCAGGATACGCCATATCTGGAGTCGCGGCATCCAAGTGCTGATATCCTGCGAACGCATCCATAGGCTTCGCGAACTGGTAGTAAGCTCCAGCGTTGTGAACATTCGTGTCGTTGTTGTACATTTCTTGGAATGTATCTGTCGCCGAATCACTGATAGCGATCCGCGGGTTCGAGATGGTTTGTGTAAATGGCGACGCCGGTCCCACTGAGCCCAGAGATGAAAGCGAGGATTCTCTCTGGTGCGAACTGCGGCCCAGCTTGGGCGTAAACTGTGGGATTGTGCCTATGGTGTCGGGTTGCATAGGCGAAGAGGGTGCAAAGTACTGAAGAGCGGATTCGAGGGCTTCAGGCGAGAACTGCGTTGCTTCCCAGTTGTCGTAATCGAAGTCGTCAGCTTGTGAAGCGTGTTCGGCTTGGAGAGCAGCGAGGTGTTGTTGGGAAAGGTCGAAGTGAGTTGACTTGACTTGCGGATTCGAGATATAGCTTGTAGCGTTTGATGTCAATGTCATTTTTTGTTGTAGATGGAAGTGTGAGGTAGGGGCGTGGGTGGCAAATCGCAGAGGAAGGACTCTTTTATACAGACAGACACACTGGAATACTGGTACTCATACACCGGCGTACCCGGTGTGGTGTGAGTACAGTGCCCCACTCTACCGAAAAAAGACCTGGAGTGTGTGGGTGGGGGGTGCGGTAATCCTGGACGCTGATGTGTAATTAGGCACTGGAAGAGCGAGGCGGCCGATTAGATCGAGTTAACCCGAGAGGTGCGGCCGTCGTACTGCTCTTCGTACCCGAGGCGGCATGCTATCGGCCAAGCAAGTTTGTGAAAAGTCCTAACACCGGGAAGCAGGTTTGTAAATATCTGCACCACATGTGAGTCCAATAACCTTCGGAGTTTACAGTCAAGTCCTTTCCAGCACCTTCGACAATTTTCCATGTGCTTGTGATTGTGACTCTATCCGCGATTTTAAGATTCAGACATTTTATGCTCACAAATTCAACCAGGCGTTTTGTCAGCAGCTGTGGTGGTGGGAGACATGCAAATTCCTAGCACGGAGCATTCTGCGCGCACTTCATCTGAACGGCTCTGCTCGTTTCCGGGTTCCCTTCGTACTGGTACCAGTAGGCTGGCTGCTAGCGCCGAATCCAGCCGGACCAGGTCTCGCTGCAAGAAAAAAATTTATCAGCCACACTCACTGGAACGTTCCAAGCAACCATGGGTGCTGCCAAGAAAATCTAAGCCACACCCTCAGCTACTATGACAAAAACTTGAATCACATGACCCGTTCATGTGACTAACCACGAACAAACTCTGAGCAAGCTTTGTCCGCACCAAGTAGCGGACGTACGTAGGCCTCCAGCCGACTCTAGGCCCAAATATCCACACAAAGCGAAGCTTCCGCGCAAAGACTATTGCAGCAAAACATCAAGTCGCCAGGTAGCGATGTCGGAGCACGAGTCTTCCAAATTGGCAGTGTCTCGTGTTCGACCCAGCTCCTTTGGCACGTTCTGGCCTCAGCTAAATGCAGAGCTTGGATCCATCTAGACCCGGCGAGGCTTGCTCAGGGATCGGCTAGACACCGTCGTAATTGTGCATGCAAGTGAAATTTTTTCAATCTTCCTCCAGACTCCAGAGTAACTTGGTTGATTCCGGAAAGCAGGAGATATCGGTTTGGCCGGGGCCTACGGTCGCCTTGTCTCGGGTGGAGCGTCGGCCAATGAAAAGCTCTGCAGCGCGTTACTCAGCCACAACCCTTTCAGCGCATCTCGGTGCGCTGGTAGAGCGCTGGAATTCGCCTAGGCTGCCTATTATAGGTATCTGCGCCGTTGATGCAGGACTTGGGCAGCCATGATCATGCACGCTGAAAATTCGGACGATAAGCGCCTCGACTAGCTGGGTTTATTTTTAAATCCCGTTCTTCTTTCCTCGGGCTGCGAGACATGCTCGTTTCCTCGGCTGTTTGCTATGCCGCCCAGGCGGCTGGGCACGGAGACAGCATCTGAACCCTCTCATCAGGCTATGGCATGACTACAACCGCGTTCTTCTCCCTGGTATATGGTCAGGTGTGGCGTCTTGTCTCCAGTAAATAACCCATTTTGTCATCATCAGCTCGAGATTTCAATTGCATCGACCAGGCCTGCACTTGAGGCATCGATGAAAGGCTTCCAACAGCGGGTTTTCACACTCTGGAACTCTGGAGCAGCATTTCGTGGCCGTAGAGTAGAACAAGCTGAGTGTGCTTCGCCCTACCACTCGCGTTGAGTCGTATTGCAAGGAAAACTGATCTCTGCCCTAGTTGATTTTGCATGCACTCAGATAGATGGAGTTACGCGTCACCGGCCTTGTTAGCAATCTGCTGCAATCTCTCTTACCGAACTGGTAGACTGTGATAGCCTTTGCCTCCTGCAGACCAGCTACAGCCTCACAGCAAGTTAATTCCCGGCAGACACCTCCCACAATCAGTAGCTTCGGGGTGGTCTGACGTCCCACCGCACCTGTCGGCGTGCCTCGTCCGGACTACAAGCCGCCTCGGCGAGGCGCGCCGTCCTTGTTTCGCGTCACGCGTTATTATTTGGTTACGGTACAGTCACGGCGCATGGGGCGAGTTGTGGATCAAAAATAGTTGCCTCGAGGGCTTGTTTCCCATTACCCCAAATGTAAACCACCGTTTCCCTTATGGTACAGAACACCCAAAAGCATGAACCGATTCCGTAATCATCATGAAACACCCCGCATGCGAAATGTGAAGCGCATGGGCCAAAACTCGCAAATAAAAAACAACACGCTTAGCCACCGAAACCATAGAGGGTACGGCCTTGGCGCTTGAGAGCGTAGACAACGTCGAGGGAGGTGACGGTCTTGCGCTTGGCGTGCTCAGTGTATGTGACGGCGTCACGGATGACACCCTCGAGGAAGGTCTTGAGGACGTTGCGAGTCTCCTCGTAGATCATGGCGGAAATACGCTTGACACCACCACGACGAGCGAGACGACGGATGGCGGGCTTGGTGATACCC
Source organism: Lecanicillium saksenae (assembly GCA_027627215.1). Taxonomy (NCBI): domain Eukaryota; kingdom Fungi; phylum Ascomycota; class Sordariomycetes; order Hypocreales; family Cordycipitaceae; genus Corniculantispora; species Corniculantispora saksenae. The sequence continues at coordinate 46,536 of JANAKD010000037.1, read as the reverse complement.
TGAATGTTGTCACGGAGAATCTTGCGGTGACGCTTGGCACCACCCTTGCCGAGGCCCTTGCCGCCCTTGCCGCCTATTATGATGTTAGCATCACGTACATGATACACTGTGGTGAGGTCCGGTAGGTGCCATCTATCTCGGCGCGATATGCACCAAGGCTTGGCTCCACCGGTGGTGGGCTTGGATGAGACTTACGTCCAGTCATTGTGATAAAGTTGGGGGTTGTGTGTGTGTGAAGTGGGAAAATAAATTGCACTAAGTTGGCGGTTGGTCAGAAACGTGAAGGAGCAAGAGTGGTGGCAGCTGGCCAGCTTAAGTACAGGTGGGCCAGATCACAGATCAGTTGGGGTACAGAATTCCGACTAGCCACTTTGGAACACAAAACGCGTCGGCCCAGGGGCGCTGAGCCAGAGAGGGGCGGATACCGCATCAGCCATCAGAAAATAAACAACAAAAAAAATGCGCACTTGGAAAATGAACCACTGTGGATCTGTGACACATTTTTGCATTTATTTGATTGGCCATCCATTGCAAGCCCCGTTTTTGGTCTCGTCCGTCTTGCAGCGTGCCCTGCGGCCAGGCTAAAGGTTGGCGGCTTTGTGCAGCGACAGTGCCTTGATCGATCTGACTTGGTCGAATTGACGGCTGTGGTGGAAATGTACGTCATTGAGTGTGCGCGTCGATACTGTTTTCTGTGGCCATGGTGGAATCCGACATTTGTATCGTTGCTTCGTAGTTTCTGTGGTTCGCATGTTCAACTCCAAGCTGCTATTCGTTCGAGGCGGGTCTGACTCACTCAACTGTGAACTTCGAGGCTTTGCATGATGCGTCCCACCACAGAGAGATCAGAGCACTCACAACCAGAGGACAACCACGATATAGGATACTACCATGCTATAATGATATACGGACAAATGCAAGTAGAATAAACTCACAAACAACGAGATGCAATAGCCATGCAAGCATAAGACCAGGCACGGGAATCGAGTATCTAGCATGTGTGTAGGGTAGGCCGATGCGTGCAGACGCAGACTATTACGCGCAAAAACAGGGATACGAAGCCAGGTAATCGCCGATATTTTCCCCTGCAGAGGATGACAAGCATACCGGCGGGCTACATTATTTCAGCCCACATGGGTTTACGACGAAGAGAGAGAGAGAGAGAGCCAGTAAACTCGGCAGAACCTGCGTTGCCGTGCACTGTGGTGTCGTGCGGGATTAGGCGAAGGTTCCCGCAAGATACGCTCGGTCACAACATCGGGTGGCGTATGGAACGGCCAATGGGGCTACGAATGAGGATAGAGCTAGTAAAAAAATAGGAAGGAAAAAAATGAAGGAAAAAAACAATAATAACAACAATATTTGGTACAAGTATGAGGTACGGCCGCAAGGGTGAGAAAATCGGCGAGCACAGAGGTACCTGCAAACAATAATTGAGGCAAATGTCTCTGCGACGCGAGTTTGAAATGGCAGCAGGCTTTTCCTAATTAGGAAAGCGTTGTGATTATTTTCGCAATGGCGTCTTACCCACCTAATTATTTATGGTCCTTATTTTTTTTTAGGCACGCAGAAACAGCATTTTTCGAGCGCCCAATTAATTCTGATCAGTCGCGCACGGTCCCCACACCGCGTTGCCTCAGATCAGCCGCCCCAGTTGTGGCCAGCTAGCCATAGGTATTAAAGCGCTCCCCCCGCCTCCGAAATTCCCGGTCTTTTCCTCCTGCATCAGACATCCACTTGTTGAGCACACCCCCACAACAACACACTCTCAACATCATCTACAATGGCTCGCACCAAGCAGACCGCTAGAAAGTCCACCGGTGGCAAGGCTCCTCGCAAGCAGCTTGCCTCCAAGGCCGCCCGCAAGAGCGCCCCCTCCACCGGAGGTGTCAAGAAGCCTCACCGTTATAAGCCTGGTACCGTCGCTCTTCGTGAGATTCGCCGCTACCAGAAGTCCACTGAGCTTCTGATCCGCAAGCTCCCCTTCCAGCGCCTGGTAAGCACAGCCGCCTCATCCCACCAATAAAACATCAAACTAACAAACAACAGGTTCGTGAGATTGCCCAGGACTTCAAGAGCGACCTCCGCTTCCAGTCCTCCGCCATCGGTGCTCTCCAGGAGTCCGTCGAGTCTTACCTCGTCTCCCTGTTCGAGGACACCAACCTGTGCGCCATCCACGCCAAGCGTGTCACCATCCAGCCCAAGGACATCCAGCTTGCCCGCCGCCTCCGCGGTGAGCGCAACTAAACTTGGAGAGGATAGGGTGAACAGATTATGACCTTGCTTTGATACGATGGAAATCATGGATTTTAGGGGGTTAATCATGGCGTTACTATGAGAACTTGCTTTACAGTTGGGATGTATATTAAGCCACGGGCAGCCGGTGAAAGCTGCAGGAATGCAATGGACTTCGTCTTGAAATTACTACAACTCTCGTGCTCTACCATTCCAAAGTGACCACGCAACCACGCGTAGACAATAACACAAACAACTACCAACAGCCGCGCAGTGAGACGCGCCATTTCGCGTTCGCTGGTAACGAGGACCGACTCGCGCCGCGTGCCAGGGTAGGGAAGTGTCAGACTCCATTGCAAATTCCACCAGCCGGGTCGCGGATTACACGCACGCAATGTCTTGCGCGACACGGGCTTGCTCCATGTTTGAAATGCTACCAAGCTGTTTCATTCGTTGGCTGTCTGCACCCGATATTTCTCACGGCTGCTACTACTGCCATTTAATTTAACGATGTACTGGGCGTCTCAGGATGAAGACCACGGCCACTCATTACAACGCAGCCTTCCATCCAGGCGTGGCAGGCTGCGGTAGTCCTAGAAAATTCGCGACCTGGCATAGATGATCAACGCCCCAGAAAGACTGCGTGTCGCCCTGACTGTTCGTGCAGACCATCCAGGGCAAACCGAATGCGCCATCCTTGAATGCATTCTCGGTGTTGCGGAGCAGCGCTGGCTTGGCCTCCTTCCCAGCCATCTCCGCGACCTTGGCGGCGTCAGCCGTGCCTAAGATGCGGTTGAAAATTGGCATAAAGACCTCAGCATTCCAAGTCTCATCGTGCTGTTGCCAAAAGCCTCCGTAGATGGCGTCGAATGCCTGCAGCAGCCGGGCTTGATTGCCACCGTCCAATTCCTGTAGTGCAACGAGGTGTCGCATCACAGAGAGGGTGCGAGGCGGAAAGTTTGGGGGGAAGTCATCCTTGATCGGTATGTTGTAGGTACGCGCCCACAACTGACGATTCTGGTTGATCCAGTCCCTCTTGTCTGTTACATCCGTCAGTAGACCTGCGACAGGCCGGCAATGGCGTGCTTACTCGTAATGGTGATAGGGGCGGCGTTATTGCACAAATTCATCAAGCCTCCAAGAAGAATCGGTACATATGTCACATCGCATTTTTTGAAGGCGGGATCATGCTAGAGGGCACTTCTTAGCTGAGATGTCACGCCTCGCAGCTGTGCAGGTGGCAAGTACATACACGCAAGAGATAGTAAGCAATGTAGGCGAAAGGGCTCACGGTATCAAGGTATACGGTAATCTTCGGGGCAGCCATGATAAATGGAAACAAAAGCCACCAATTCGCTCAGAGAGTATACAGTTGGTGAAGACGGAGAGTTGCTCGCGTCTTTGGACTGATCGGTTCCTCGGCATTTATGGGGTAGAAATAGCCGAGCTGCATCGCGTTGCGGGGTATCACAATGCTCTGCAGTATCCCCAGTAGCCTAAACCTACGTGTAATGATCTTCTAGGAAGGAAAGGGTTTAATTGCAAGGCGTGGCCATATGCAAATACAGCACTTAGCCCTACTGTGTACGGCAACACAACTGAAAGGCAAAGTAGACAAGGATGCATTTTATTGCTGGGCGAGTGCGCAGGACGGGTTTGCGGATTCAAAACACTGCGCAAGGCAACTTCATAATCCCAAGTCACTTCAGCAAGGAGCAAGGCAGTTTTCTCTAGCATCAATCAAATATAATTTACATGTTTGAATTTTCTTAAAAACGATATTGATATACCAATTCTGCGAGTTTTGTACGTCTCCTACGCTGGCTCAAACTGCGTCTTGCAGTGGAGCCTGCAGGTCAAGACCCACTACAGGCACGGTGGCCTGCTCCTGGATCGCGACGAACAATTTTTGATGATGCGGAACAAATCTCGTCAACCGCCGCGCCGTTGCCGTCCTACCCAACTTCTCGAATTTGGACGCCAGCCAGAGAACATATATACTTATGCGTATGCGACCGAATTAATAGGACCAAAACAAACAAAGCGACAGGCGCAGTGGAAATCGGGCTGCCATCCACGTAGGCAGCCAGAAAAGAGGCAACCGGGCCTTTTAGGACAACACTACGGAATAATCTATCATGGAGCGACAGTCACACTCCCCAGGGCTGGGTCCGCGCCATGATTCATCTGCGAGAATACAGAAGACAGAGTCTGCAGCTGACCGCTTGGCGGCGCTCAAGGCTCGAGTCGCAGCCGCGACGGCAACCAGTAAGGCCAAGGGCGGTCTGAATGTTGGTCTGCATCCAGCTCTCGAAGACCTGGCATCATGGAAACCTCAAAACAAAGCCAAAAATGCGTCAAATTCAGGAACAAGCGCGCACCATGGATTCAAGGGCGCGGCTGCAACGGCAGCCAAAGGTGGCGCAGGTTTCGGGCAGAGCAACCCGTACATTGACGAATCCGCCGCAGCGCAACCGTCTAGTAGTCGAAATCGGGAGCCTAAACGACTTGTGTTTAACCAAAAAGGCAAATATATCCAGCAGGCCAATGCACTTCGACGGCAAGAGGCACTCGAAGCAATGAAGAAGCGTATCGCAGAGCAGACTCGAAAAGCTGGCATAGACGAGGACCTGGACACAGAAAAAAAGTTCCTGGTCGAAGAGCCGCCTCTTGTCGAGTGGTGGGACGAGGGTCTTATAGAAGGCGATTCCTATGATGCAATCGAACACTCCGACAAGCTGAAAATTGCTACACCAGACAGCATCATTACCGAATACGTTCAGCACCCTGTTGCACTCGAGCCACCGCAAGACCGCCTGGCTCCTGCTCCTAAACCCATGTACCTCACGTCGAAAGAGCAAGCCAAGATCAGAAGGCAGCGGAGAATGGCAGAGGGCAAGGAAATGCAGGCCAAGATTCGCCTCGGTCTAGTGCCAGCGCCCCCGCCCAAAGTGAAGAAGGGTAATCTCATGCGTGTTCTCGGAGATGGTATGTTTACAGAGTGTCAGTCAAAATCAAAATCAACTGTTAACTTGGATATAGTCGCTGTCAAAGATCCCACGGCGGTCGAAGCCCGAGTAAATCGTGAAATCGCAGAGCGTCACCAGAAGCACGTGGATACGAACGAAGACCGAAAGTTGACAAAAGATCAAAAACAAGAAAAACTGGCCTCAAACCAACAAAAAGATGCCGAAAAGGGTATTCGTGTCCTTGTCTTGAAGATCAATAGCCTAGCGAATGGGCAACACCGCTACAAGATTGGTGTCAACGCAGAGCAGCTTGCCTTGACTGGCATTTGCATAATGCACCCGAAATTCAACCTGCTAGTGGTTGAAGGCGGCTCTTGGGCCATTAACAAATACAAGAAACTCATGCTCAACCGCATTGACTGGACTGAAAACGCGCCGTCTCGCGATAGGGATGGTAAAAACGCGACACGCGATTGGCTCCTGGCGGAGGACGCAAAGGGCGAGCTCAAGGATATGTCGCTGAATCGATGTACGTTGGTGTTTGAAGGAGAACAAAAGGCTCGTGGTTTCCGTAAATGGGGCAGCAAAGTATGCGAAACGGACGCGGAGGCTCGAGATGCTCTATCTCGACCAAAAATGGAGAGCTTTTGGACGTTAGCAAAGGGGATGGCATAGACGCGGGCCGGGGTAATACCACATAGGCGTGCGCAAGGATTAGTGCTGTCAAAGGCAAATAAAACTATATTACTGTAACTATTTATGAAATTGCTCCAAAACGAAACTACTGTACATTGAGCTCACCCGACTGTGACTCCCTCAGCTCTCCCAGCGCGCTCAGCCACGATGGCAGCGTTGAGCTGCGCTTCTTTTATATAGAATCTCTAGCTACAGTTTGTGACTGCAGCCGAGCCAGGGTGACTTAGTTGAAGGTATGTTCAAGATCTATGGTCTCGATATCAAATCTCTTGGAACATCCATCTTCCATATGCCTGCCAAGTTACAATAATAAACGTATCAGCAATGTATCCAGCAACGAATTAAAAGATGGTGGAGAAAGCTTACCTGCGCAAGGTGTCCTTGCGTGCAAAGAATCGACCACAGAAAGTGCACCCATGGTTTCGCTCCTTCATGTGCACGCTCTGATGGTGTCTCTGGAGATCCGTCTTGCGGGCAAACTTTTTATCGCATCCGCTAACGGTGCAATGAAATGGATATTCGCGTCGCTCATCGTGTGTTTCCAGGTGAGCTTTATAATTGTAGCTGCGTGTAAAGAGCTTGCCACAACCTTCCACCTCGCATCGGAAATTACCTTCTTGTTGAGTGCTGGAGGACTCGCCAGCACTCTGGCTGAAAGTCGGTGATACGCCGTAGACTGATGCGTTATATTCTGCGACACCCGGTGTCTGCATCGGAAGGCTGTTGGCGGCCCAGGCTCCCGCTAGTGAGGACGTGCCAACTGTTCCATGTGCTTGTGGCAAGGGATCACTGACGGCTTGCTCCCAATTCTGAAACGAATTAGAAGTTCCAATAAAGTCGTTTTCGTGTGTTTCTTTTGCGTAATTGTTTGCTAGTCATTTTGTCAGCCAGCCGTACGGTCAACTCGAGATGATACTGAAGGAACAATGTACTTTGCATATTAGACGCGCTTATGTATCGATGGTCACTCACGGGGTAGCCACTCATCTGTAGCTGGGGATACCCTGACGCAGCATTCATATGTTGGTCCGAGTACTGAGGGGCATAGCTTCCCGCGAAGTGCATATTTGAGCCAGTCATCTGGTTCATTGCGTATATCTCATCCTCTGTCATGCCTTCCATTGTGAATCGGCCGCCCGTAGCCGGATTTGTCATGATCCCTTGACCATAGCCCGGCATGCCGTATGTGGACTGGGGATAATTTGCATAGTGTGCCATTGTAACGGGGTCCGAGGAGGACGCCAGTGTACTTGGGGCTTTCTGCTGCTCTGATGTATTGGTCGAGGTTCTATGGGGTTGTGAACGCTTTTGCTGCTTGCGGCTCGTTTCCATTTCAGAAATGGTATGAGCCAAAACTCATGAGGCAGCGCAACTGTCCTCGATAAACGGGATGCAGTTGTGGGGGTGCTGTGCAATTCTGGAGGTATGTGCAATGATTGGGCTGCAAGGGGAGGTCAGCATTCTGTACAGTATTAAATATCAGACTCGCAGTTGTATGGAAAAGATTATGAAGTAGAGTAAACTCACGAATGAAGCAAAGTGCCCAGTTGATGGTACATATAGTCAGAAACGTTACGGACGATATGGCAAGGTCTGTAATAATAGCAGAGAGGAACTAATGGTTCGCTACTCGACAGTTGGAACCTTTTCTCGGTAATCCTATCGAGGAGCGGACTGCCTCTGGTCAAATAATGGCCAAGAAACTATAGAATCCAGTGGGCCATACATTGCAACGTTGAGAGACTGGGGTTTAGCGGATCACCAGCTGCTGTTTTTGGCAGGCAGGGGGTGGAGGTGGAGGCTCGGGAGACGATGGCGCGTGCATGGGTTACCTAGGCCCGAATTCTTTCTCTATGAAGCATTGTCCTTTTTTAAATGGGTATGGTAAGGGAATTTCTCCGAGCGCAAAAGGCCCTGTCGAAGAGCCTGCTAAACGGCCGGGAGGCCTGCCGGTATGTTTCCGTCGGCTGCACATGTCCGGGTTAGCTTAAAAGTCCTGCTCTTGTTGTAGCATTTATGTGATGTGGCTTAATAAATGTTTATTCGTATATTGTATGCTGTATATTAGTTTCAATGTCACATGCAGAGCGTCGTGGTAACTTCTACCTGAACCTCGCTACCTTCACCACCGCCATATGTCTTAATGCAGATTGTCGATTGAGGCAGAGAAGAAAATTGGAGACGGCTTACATCGAGCTTGTGACACTTAGCGGATGTGCCGAGTTGGTTCTCGGGGCTCTCTTCTACGATCTCAACCCCTAGTGGCTCTTTGGCCTCTAGTACTGATCCTTCCTCCATTCTTCGGTCATGCCGTCCTTGCATACCAACTTGTGCATAGTCGCTCTGATCCGGGCCATTTCCCCCCGGGGCAGCGAGTATAATTATGATGCATTCGACGAGTCTCCACTGGTGGCTGTCAAAAAGGACCTTGAAGGGATTGATAAAGATGTGTGGGCTCAGTGGACAGGCAAGGGTACGTTGGTGTGGCTCACGGCTGTCGCAGAGGAGACTCGGTAGCCTAATTGAAGTGCCGTGATGGTCAGGGCTTTGCTGATCAACGGGGAGTCTGGAAGGTTGCATGGGGACTCTTTCAATAACAAGGCCTGTGGCACCACGACATGGGACATGCGTGCTATTCCCGATAGGGACTGGGAGTCGTGGGCTGGGAATACGGATAGCCAGTTTAGTTTTGCGTTTAGCCAGTGGCCTGAACCTTGGAGTTTGAGGGCAAGCCATGATCATCTGGGCTAATTAATCGGTCATCATCCTGTGCCCCTCGTCCAAAGGCAAACGGCCCGCAGCATTGAATGCGCGGTGTGAGGAGCTGCAAGGGTGACCGATTGGCGAGATCACAATTCAGGCACATGTAAAAATCACATCACTACTAAGGCGTCGGCGTTGGCCGTGCTGGGCAGAGATTTATGCAAGGGAACCTTCTATCTCTGCTTCTCGCGCGTGCTTGGGCACCTATTTCGCAGGTGGATGGCCACCAGAAAGGGGGCTAATTTGATGGCTGCATGCACTCGTCAATGCATGCAAGTCGCTACACCCGTACGCACGGAGACTTGCGACGAGGCGGAACTGTGGGTATGCTGGGTGGCTGATGATGACAGGGATCATGAGCTGCTTCGGATGTCGTCTGGACTTTAGAGTAATTGCAGCGTCAAGCCATGCAAGTCAATGGGTTTGGGTGAGTGAGGCGGGTGGGCTCTGTGGGCAACGTTCCGTGCGTGCCTTGATGAGTTGCGGTGGGCGCTTCCACCAGCCGGCAAGCAGGACAACTTTATGCTCGCCACCAAATGCACTTTTGCAGCTGCATATGGATGGGTACGTTGTGCTCCAAAAGTGCTTGCTGGAGGGTGGTGTGTGCGGTGATTTGGCGCCAGCGCATAACAGTTTATTAATGTGGCATTACAATACTGGAGGACAGTCGCGCACTTTGCGTCATGGTTGGGCGGCCTGTTGCGCCCCTGCATTTGCTTTCTTCTCTTTTCCTTTCCATCTCTCTCGCCTCACCTTGTGGTTTTCTCTCTTTTTTTTCCCCATTTGGCGACTGAGAGACAACCTCTGACGCGGGCTTGATCGGACATTTCCGCTGCCCATGCCCCCAGTTGCCTAGACTGTGAGTGGCTTCAAACTGGGCCGAATTCTGATGGGATTTGCGCGGCTTGCCAGCCGGCAAGTTTGTGAATTCACAGCGGAGGCCGCGGATTAACTCTTTGAATTCGGCACTTGCAGCTTGATCAGACGACCAACCGGCCGCTAGCAGCTAATCGGCATCATTCTCATCGTGTCCACCATGCTCTCACCGTCACATTGTAAGATGATGCATCGTGCAGGGTAGCCACCCACGTCGCCGGCATCTATGAACGACGGCCAAAAAGATACTCAGATTGACTGCCGCACCGGAGAGACGGGACAATATCGAGCAGTGTTCCGCATGCCGCGGTCCGCTTGTCGCCTCGCCGCCTCGTTTGCTCTTTATAGAACCCTACCAGAAGGGTGGTGGATACAGCTTCGGAGCAACGAGACGCGTTAGGCAGTCCCTCGGATCAAATTCCTATACAAGGCGTAGAAATAGCCAATGCATGTGGAGGGACAACAGCTAGCTCACCGTTCCTGACGCGCATGTGGCATCACGACCGCCGAGCAGAAGACAGTACCATAGAGGAATTACCATGTGATGCCATACATCGACGAGGACTACCAGGCCGGCATCTCAGTGGCAGCCCTGGAGGTGCCCAATACGGCGGCGCAGGTCACAGCAGGCGATCGACCACTCCAGCATTCCGTATTCCGTCCCGGTACTGTAGATGATTGGTCGGTCATGGCAGGCATGGGCATGGGCGTTACGAGTGGCGCGCTGGCCCCAGGGGACAAGACCAAAAAAGTCCGCTAGCATGACTTGTGTATGAGGTCGCCGAATTCAGACGGGGGTGCCACAACCACATGGACACACATCGCGAGGCCGCTGCCCTGCCTAGACCCAGATGGCGGGACAGTCCACGGCTGCGAGGGTCTGAAATAAAGTGTATCCGACGGACAGGTTCCGCGATCATTGAGTAGATCCAGAGCCACACGGAGAGGTGCGCAACCAGCGATAGCCGTCTGTCAGCTGGTCAAACGTTGACCTGTGCGCAGGGCCAAGAACCGACCAGCAAACTGGACGCGCCCGTTCGTCTAAGTCAGTATTTAGCTTGATATTAGTTTTACCCTGACACGCCACAGTGCAGCATTCAGCAGCGACGTAATCGAGCGTATACTCCGTTATGATATTCAACATCCGGCTCCAGACATGTAGGTTGTGACGCTGAATCAGCGGCGCAGCAAGGTTGGCACTCGCTGTAGCTCTTGTAAACCCACTAGCCAAATTCGCCGAAGCTGCGCAGCCAACTACCTAGTACCTATACGTAGCTAGTGCTAGCTACCTGCAGTAGGTACTAACTTGTACCAAGACGTAAGTACCCAAGTAAAATAAGGTGCGCCCCACTGGAGCTACACGTCACTCAGCCTGACGTAGACACCAGTGACAGACGACTGAGAAGCTCAACATCAGCTCGGCCATGCTTGCTGCCCATCCCGATACCCTCTGCCGACGCGCTGCCCACAGTCTGCCACGAACCGTTCATGGAAATATCGAAACTGGTGTCAGCTTTTCGATAGCTGACCGAAACCGAAGATAGACGTCATGGTATTCGTGGAGCATACCTTCGATGCCAAATGTCGGCAGACGCCCGTCAGCCTCCCCGAACGGGACGGCGGCATGCCGCCGATAAAGGCGCAGTTCTTCTACTCTTCATCGGTACCTATTGACGACCCACTCTCCGCGAGCTCACATATAACAACCACCGACTTCAGGAAATACAAGGAGCTCCTGCGACCCTTCGGTCGTGGTGACAACAACGCATTAGAAACGGCATGGCTGTCGCTCTCCACCGCCGACAATCGTACTCGACACGAGGCCTTGCGATTCGGAAAACCAAAGGGCGAAACTATAGTTAAAAAGGATGAAGAGTCGCGCGAGGAACTTGTACAGAGACTTGCCGGCAGGCATGCAAGACTCCACGCTGGAGCTACTCGTGGGCAAGACATTTCGTTATGCGCCACAACCAGCCAAGACGAAGCGCCGGAAGTACAGGAGGAGCTATGCTGCCCTAAGATTCTGGAAGATATTAAACGCGAGCTCAAGAAGACAACCTGCTCGCTGGCCAGGTCTGTTGACCTCACATTCAGTCCAGAGGTCATCGCCAAAGATATTGTGGAAATAGTGCTGCGGCGTCAGCTAGGCCAGAATGATGGGCAAACTTCCATGGGAAATCCATTACAAATAGATTCCCACAAGAGGAACCCCAGGGTCAACAGCGCGGGGCCAAGCTCACGACCATCAACACCAAAACAGATCCGCATTGGTACTGCGGCTGGTATCGAAAATACCCAGAGCAAACGCTCGTCTTGGGCGGGAATAGAAATCAAATCTCGGCTTAGGTCTGACTCCCAACTGTCTGATCGATCGAATAGAACGAATGAGATGGCCAGGAATTCGGTCCCTCGCGAAGGAATCACTGGACAGCCGTTTGCAAGAGTGAGCGACACCTCACCGAGAACTGACTCTATCAGTCCCATGTTGTCCAGTGGTGATTCTGCAGCGGTCGATTCAACTAGAAAGGCGCCGCCGACGCGGCCACAGACTCCTCCTCACAAGCAGGAAGAATCAAACAACCCACAAAGGCTGGAACGACCCGTTGCGACCCAGCCCAAGAGGGAGCAGCCCAAGGAAGCACAAGTCACTGTCGGCATTTCTAGACTGCATATGGTGGACCTGCCAGCTCTGCAGATGAAGCCGATATATTGGTCGCCGGTCAATGATATCGCCGTTGTAACTCGGGCAACGTGGTTTTACAGGCAAGTAGCGATATAAATCTCAATAGATTCCATCGCAGCGTTTGCTAACATCTGTCAGAGACACGATGTTACCTGTCTCCACAGCGGTGGCTAACCAGCTAGAGGCTGGATATCAAGAGCTGAGACCTTGGACNGACACGTGGATTGAAGAGCTGGAATGCGCTCTCGAAGTCGGAGCCGCCGGCGAAGAGAAAGTTGCTCATCAATTGTGGCCCAAGCATCACCGGCCAGTTGGTGCGTTGGACTCGAAAGACGCGGAGCCTATCATCTCATCTGATTTGTTCTGCGCGGCACGGTGTTTCCGAGGCGATGCTGCTGCAAATGGATCAATCCATTCTCTAAAAATAGAGAAGCAGCTTCCCAATCGGCCATTTGCTAGTTACCAGGTCATCTACAAAGATCACAGGACAGCATTTCTTTTGAAACCAAATCTAGCTCCCTCCTCATACCACAACAGATGTCCAGTTGCAAAGATTTTGCGGGGATTTACAGTAGGTCTGCCTGTTGTGCGTGGATTTGATAGACGGTCATGGAACAGGCGTCATGCCCCGAAAAAGGCAACTGCGAATACGGAAGAGATCACAGCTGTTGATACTCGGGAGGAAGAAATACCAACCGAATGCCCTGCTTGCACAGCCGAAAAGGATCGCGGTCAGATCACAGATCTTGTTCTAGTCGCTCACGGAATCGGTCAAAAAATTGCAGAGAGGGTAGAGAGCTATCACTTCACACACGCGATCAATAGCTTCCGACGAGCCGTTAATATCGAGCTTGGAAATCCCACCATACAGAATGTTCTTCGTGCAGATCAGAACGGCTTCATGATACTGCCGCTGAATTGGAGAGTTGGATTATCTTTTGACAGCGGCGATTCCGCACAACAAGGAAGCGAGGACACGACGGAATCTTTTGACCTGAAGGATATCGAGCCCAGCACTATTCCTGCGGTTCGAAGCATGATTTCCGACGTCATGTTCGACATTCCATTCTACATGTCTCACCACAAAAGCAAAATGATAACTGCTTTAGTCCGAGAGGCCAACCGTGTTTACAGGCTCTGGTGTCGAAATAACCCTGGTTTCTCTGATAAGGGCAGAGTTCACTTAATCGCACACTCTCTAGGGAGCGTGATGGCGGTTGACATTCTATCGCGACAGCCAACCAGTATCCCCAGATTAAATCTCTCTGCGCCGGCGGAGCTCAACGACCAACATTTCGAGTTCAATACTACAAATTTGTTCTTGGTTGGTAGTCCAGCCGGCTTCTTCTTGTTGCTCGAGAAGGGCGCGCTGATTCCTCGTCGCGGCCGACGGAAACCGGGAGTGGATCAAGGCGATGAGATTGCAAAGAATGTCGTCGGTGAGGCCGGTACATTTGGCTGTCTTGCTGTGGATAATGTATACAATATCCTAGCAAAAGAGGACCCGATTGCGTACTTGTTAACCGGTGCTGTCGACCCTTCCTATTCGTCGAGTTTAAAGGTTGCCTACGTGCCCAGCGTCACACCTTCTCTGATGAGCACTGTCAGAGACGCACTCAGGCAGGTGATTCCCGGACTTACGCCTGAGCCAGACCCGCTTGCAGTCGAGCCTGAGCGGCCAACAGCAGCTCGCATGCCTTCTCAACTCGAGCTGGAGATTCATGACTTCACAAGAGAAGAAATTGCAGAGAAGAAGGCGTATCTGCTTAATGATAACGGTCAGATTGACTGGTTCTTGCGTTCGTCTGGTGGGCCCCTCGAGATTCAATACTTGAACATGCTTAGTGCGCACACAAGTTATTGGACAAACCAAGATTTTATTCGCATGGTATGCTTGGAGATTGGCCGCAAACCTGGCCGTAGCCACACGTTTCCCGCGATGAGAGCTGTCAAAGACACGAAGCGAGACGGCAAGAGGTAACTTGGCTGAATGTCGGCGGCCGGATGCCGTGTCCCCTTTTCTTTGGTACTATTTTAATTAGCGAGATTGGTTTACTTCTTTTTTTAATAGAGTAGTGTTGCTACTGCATCTTGCTAGCGTAGATTTTCAGAGACGTTTAAACAGATACCATTTTAGCTCTATCCGCAATATGTATATGTAGCTAAATTAAGAATACACTACCCAGAGAGACTGGATGATATTATTGTGACACGTCTAGAGAAAAAAATCTTGTTTGATTTTCTCCGTGGCCATCGGCAGGGGCCCCGCCTTTGGTAGATGAGAAACTAGAACCCCTCTAATTCCATCATATCCTGATCCAAGTCCTCGTCATCGAACTCGTAGTCCTGATTGTTGCCTTGCATAGCCGCCAACTGCGCCGCTTTGATTGCAGCTGCCTCCTCCGCCTTGCGGGCCTCTTCGCGATCTTGCGCGGCTTTCCTCTCTAGATCCTCATAGCCCCATGTACTGATGCCTTCCTGCTCCTTGGCTCGGAAAGGTTGCGCCATGGTTCTTAAGAAGCGCCTGGCGCTGCTGACCGCCATGTCCGTGCTCAAATTGACATCAACATCCATCAGACCTTGGTTGATCCACTTGGGCAGCTGTGGTCGCTTCTTCTGGAATCGCCTGTCGGCGAGCACCATGATTCCATAATCGTCCTTGCCTCTCAACACACGTCCCAAGCACTGGGCAGCGTGCCGCATGGCATCGAAAGACAGGAAATCGTTTTCTTTGATGCGATAAGTCTCTCGCAAAAACTCCAACCTTGCCTTGAGAATTCGCGATTCCGTATACTGGAAAGGAACCCCTATACACAGCACAGTACGCCCATATTGATGATCGAAATCGATACCTTCTGATACCTTGCCACGGGCGACGCATAGTAGAATAGCCCCGCGTCCGTTGCAACATGCTGTTCGATACGTCTCCAAGGCCAAAGAGGTTTCTTGCGCATCAGGAGTCTCAACCAGGATGAGTTTGTATTTCCATACCTCATCCAAGATACCCATGCCTTGCCACATGCTAATGATGGATTCCATGTACAAATATGAAGGAAAGAAGACGACTAAACCATCTGGCGTGATTTTGGCGAATTCCGTCAGCAGGTTTCCGTAGTTTCGCACCACGCTGGGTTCATTGCGGACTTGGAAACTGGTTGAGATCGACGCTTGGTCGCTGCCCCTTGTCACAATCATTGGCAGGAAGGACCGGCGGGCCAGGGTCATGCTGTATGACTCTTGAATCACGGTGGAGAAATCAAGCATTTTTGGATACATTTCCAGAGGCGAAATAGTACCCGAAGTAATGATGACGGAGTAGAAACGATCAAAAACAGGGCGAATGGCAATCGCAGCATCCAAACACGTGAAGTGGAGGACAGGATTAGGAACCTCAGCTGTGTCCGATTCGTATGGTTCCAGAATCAACAAAAATCCCTTTTCGTAGGTTGCGACGAGCGTGGCAAATGTCGCAACCTCTTGCAGAGGTTGATAATCCTCTATATTGGTGAGCTCTAGAGTTCGGACGAGAGAAGTCAGGCGCTCCGCACAAAAGCTCAGAGGCTTCTTCTCGATAAATGTGTGCTCTTTTAAATGAGCAAGAAAAGATGGGGGTGTCTCCGAGATAACTTGGCGGACTTTCATTCGTGTCTAACATCAGGTTAGCAGCTGCAACCAAAGTCTGAAAGAGGCTATACTTTTAGATATTCGATAAATCGCTGAAGGAAAGAGACAAAGTGCTCTGCTCTGCGAATGTTACCCGGAACCGCTTCTTTCAGCAGTTCCTCAGGAAGCACTAATCAACACTGATTAGCGAACTTGTAACGCATATTGCCACATTGGCCAGATTTTACCTGGATTTGCCATGAAGGCATCCTCCTGCCTGGCTTCATCGGCTTCTCTCAGGCCCTGAACAAGCTTTTCGTATTCATTCTGGAGCTGCTCTTGATCTGTCTCGCGCATATCCGCGATTTTTTGCTTGAGATTCTGGGCTCCGCGCGTTGCCCGCCGTAATGACTCTTCTGTGATATCGGTACTTAAAGATTCGATGCATACGTTGTCGATGTTGTGAGCCTCATCAAAAACAACAATGCAGTCTTTGGAAAAATCTTTGGAGACACGCTCGGCAATTTTAGGGTCTAGGAGATAGTGATATGAGAAAATGACGACATTGCAGTATTGCATCTAAAGATGAAACCAGTTAGAAGCGAACATTTTCTTAGTTACGGTGAAATACACACCATGCGACGGGCCGTGAAGTATGGGCATTGCTTGTGCTCCTCTCCGTAGCGCAGTATACCATCAAACGTCCAAACACCGTTTGGAATGAGGTTGTGTGGTTCAAGTAAATCGAGATTCTGCGACTGAAGTTAGAGATATGGCCGGCATGAACAAAGAGTTGCCAATGTAGCAAGTTGATCGCGCATACATCGTGGTAGACGCATAAGTCCACGTCTTCACCGCGCTCCTTCTTTTCCTTGACAAAGCCTGCTGTCAAGCTTCGACATCGAGCATCGACCACGGAACCGCTTTTTTCACGCTTGACGGAGGGATGAAGACACAAGTTCTTTCGACTTGTAAGGCCGAGGCCTCGAAAGTCTTCCTCGTAGCCCAGCTGCTCAGTGCGGTACTTCATCAATGCCTCCAACTCCATGAGAGCCTTTTCGATTTCGGACATGGTACCTGTTGTAACGAAGTCAATAAATGGAGCAGTTTCACACTTCTGGGAAGAAGAAAAAAGTACATACGCGAGCAATAAATGAGCTTCCGCTTCTCTGGCATGAACTGTTGGTAAGCAACAATGAGCGACAGGAGCGAGACAGTTTTGCCTGTGCCCGAGGGCATTTCCAGCACGCAATGACCTCCGGCATCGAGAGTTTCTGCGATGACAGAGTTAGTCGGTTGGTGCATCATGGGCAATGGCTAGGTTGGTGCTTGGCACTCGAATGTCGTCGTAGAGGATCGAAGGGCAGATGCATACTTTTCAAGTCACACATATATCTGAAAGAGTGCAGATGAGGTTAGAGATGGGTGTAGAAAACGAAGCAAGCTTGAACTTGACGCACGAATATTGTTCTTAAACGGGAGAGTACTGTTAGCATGATGGATGATGGATGGTGAGAAGGATGACAAACCTGGGTAAATTCTCGGGTATGGGAAGAGGACAGGAAGGTCCCTAAATCGGTTAATTAATTGATTCAGAAGGAATAGCGGTACAGAACGGGTACTTACCCAATATAAAACTTCATTTTTGGCAGATTGACCGCAGAATGCGGATATGAGTCGGGGTGCAGAGGCACGGGCAGCTAGAGAATCACGTTTGAGCTTGGAGTGACGTGAAGCTCGTTCAAGGCAGAACGCCAGCGGGCGCGGAATCACGTGATTTCGCCACAGCCTCTGAGTCTCAGCGGTCGGTGCATCTTTAGGCGTTGAATTTTACTTGCGAGTCTTTGTAGCTACTCGTAGAATATTCACACGAAAGATATTTATCTTGTATGACGTTTTGGTAGCTGAAGCTGTGCGGCCGTACCGTTACGGAGATGCTATTGACTTCGATCTGTAGTCACCGGTGAAGACGGGGAGGGATGGTAGCGCGCAAGGAAGCTTTGCCCTGAGCAGGAGAGGTGGCACATCCAGCTGGCTTGAACTAATGAAAGGCTGTGCGGACTGACAACATACAAGATGCCTAGGTAGGCATGGCGACATCTTTTAACAGAAACCATGCACGAGACTGGCTCAATTCAGCGATATAGTATTTTGCCGATGAGTAATTCCTGTCTACGGGATCCAATCTCGTAGGTTTTGCCATTTGATTCAAGACACCGGACAGTGCCGTTGCCATCAGCACAATTGCATCGCGCCACTGTCATGGAAGCAACCGGCCGGGTGGAGCGATGGAGTGAGGAGTGATGCAGCGAATGCAGGGAGCTCAAGGCCGCAGCAGAAACGAAAAGACTCGCTGAGGCTGTTCGCTGTCACACACAGCTCCCCACCAGCGCTAATGCAGAGCCATAGGTAGTGCATGGGCCGTGCTGTTGATTTGTTGGACGACGCCGACGCCGTCGCCAACTCTTGCCGGTGTCGGTAGCACTGCTTTTGGGGCCCCTGATCCTTGGCCCAGATGACTTCGAGCGACGCGGCGGCAAAGGTCTAATTCTCCAACTGGGGCATTCTCTTTCCAGATCGACGACCTCGTCACCAATTGCCGGGCGTTATCCGCAGGCCGCGACCCAAATGTTTGACTTTTTGCCTATTTGGTTCTGGGGTGTGGCGTAGATGCCAGAGGCACACGACCAGGAGAAATTGGGTTTCCCCCGCACGCCATCTACCTGGGTACTAAGGTAGGTAGGTAGGTCGTGTGGTAGTGTGATGGTTATCCGAAGCAAACAAGTCCCTGTTGTCGCCGTCGCTCTGCCGCTGTGTGGCTGCGATACGTACCTACCACGCAGAGTCGCAGCATGATCCTAAATGTTCGAGAGCCCCTTGCCACCACCACTTGGCCAGGCGATCTGCATGTATAGTCTGTGCACCTGTTGCCATTCCCAGACAAGCGCCAGGCCTGGACGCAAAAAAAGCCAAGAGGGAGAGGACGGGGATGGCAGGATGGATGGGTTGGATGTGATGGTTGTCTTCGTTTGTTCGCCCACCACCTGTGTAAACCAGGCAGTTCTCCACCGCCACATGTACCAGCATGCAGAGGCCATGTCGTCTCGGGAAATGGTGCACAAGACTTGAATTCTTTGTTTTGCTTTGAGGCAGCCAATCTATATTGACCGCAGGTTCAGCTGCCTACCCAAGTAACCTCTCGTGAAAAAAAGAAACCGACTCATCAGCCCCAAAACACAACAAAACCACAGCGACGACAGCCTCGACCCCGCCTTGGCAATGGCGTCCGCTATCGCGCACTAAAAGGTCGCTCGCCCACCACACTAAATATCCATGCTTCGCTGGTTTGGCTGGTGTTGCGTGCGACCAGGGTACCTGGGTGCGACTTTTGTTCTAACTCGCCATACTACGTACTCTGCTCAGTCTGCTGCAGCTCGCATGCAAGCCTCCAAGCCAAGTGAGACTTGGGCCCGGTCCATTGGCCCATCTCCCCTCCCACCCTTGCCGCCATCACGCTCTGGAAACCGGGGGAGGGGGGGGGGGGCCCTGTGGTGCTGTGGCAGCTGGTGGCTGCGTTATCACCCAAATCCACACCGTTGAACAGCCCAACTTTTGTCGGGTCAAGTGTCTCGACCTTGCCGCTGGCGGCGTCCCTCCAACCCTCCAAGACTCCAAACCGACCTAGGTTGCTAGGTCTTCTGGCCTGGTGTCACTCTGTGCAACCCTCACATCCCATCATTTTCTCATTTTCTCTTCTCCCCGCTTCCATCGTCAAACTTTCAACCCAGACCATCTTTACCATTCGAATTGCCCGGCGTTTGTTCTGATCGGCTGCGCATTCTGACAGCCATCCCGTCAAACCAGCTACTGCTCTTTCCGCCCGCAAGTCCACCATCGCCCCCATTTTGCGCCCGTGCTCGTAGCCAAGCGACAGCCTCAACGTCGAATCCTGTCCTTGTCGTCGCGGCCTGGCTACCGTCGTTTTGCAATTTCTGCTTTCGCAACTCGCCGGTTCCTGTCCATCCCGTTGGTGGCGCTCGCTTTCCTGTACATGCAATGTAAGGCATCGCGCGGGGTCCTTGACCCATCCTATTGCAGCTAGCTAGCAGACGCTCTCTTGAAGCCACCAACATGCTAACCTCGTTCAAAGTCATCCTCACGAGACCCTGAGCCCCCTTGAGCTCTCCAAACCTGCTTCATTATACCAGGCATGTTTTCTTGCGTGATCCTGAGCAAATCATATCTATCTCGTATGTCTTCTCACTGCCTTGTACCTTGCTATAGCCAACTGACCATGTATCATTGTCAGCTGTCGACTGCTAAAAACAATCCGAGTACAAACTTATTCGATCATACATCAAAAAGAAATCAAAACCAGACAAATGGCCACCATTGCCGTGCCGAGACCTATCCCTCCTCACCGTCCTTCCTCCACAATCGATGTTGACGCCGACACCATCACTCCGCCTCCCTCACTCGAATCCTCGGCACCATCTACTTCGTCACAGCATGCGGCCCTGCCCAACAAACATATTCCGGCATGCCCTACTGGGCCCGCCAAATACACCGATTTAGACACACCTCCGCCTTCCCCAGGCGCAGCCCATGAATTCCGCCAAACGTCGCTTTTATACCCCCCAGACAACTATGCGAAGACTGAGGCTGGGCCGTTGGCCATCTATGAAATTGTTGCAGCACAAGTTGCTGAAGCGCTAGATTATGCTGCTAATCAGTCTCTTCCGCCGCCTTCCGTCGTCTTTCCCTGGCTACATGGATTGCATCCCCTGAACCACATGCAGCAGACGTTTTTCACAGGCCGTCGGGGGTCCATTCTTAAGCCACCATCTGGCTTTCGTGCAGTCACGCTGGTCAAGGCTGACGGTGATCTGGCTAAAAGTCGCCTCAAAGGCGCCATTGGCCCGGATGAATTCATGAAGAACGGCTCAACGGCTGAATTCATTGATCCTGACCCTTCTGATGGCTTTTCCGTTCGAAACTTCCAAATCCAGGCTGCCAAGATGGCTCTTGTGTCCGACATTATAGTCTACGGTGAAGATGAGCCTGAAACTCGCCGATTGGCTTGGGACATTGCTTCGGCGCAGAAAAGGTGGCAAGAGCAAAATGGCATTCATGCGGATGGCGTTCAGGAGTTCAACTGCTTTGTCTGCACCTGCCCCTTTTCCGATTTTGAGCGACACCATGGCGATCTTGTTGCGGTTGATTCAGCGGGCTGCTTGACTGGTCAAGTCCTGGATCTGGTTCACCAGGAAAGGAGAGAGATGTGGGATATGACGCTTGCCTCCGAGATATCACACAACGTTTTCATGGGACCGACTCCGGAACCTGGAAGCTATGAAGAGCAGCGTTTTGATCTTTTGATTGAATGCAGCGATCTCGGTAGAATGAACCCTGAACTGTTGAAGCAGGTGGCAAAATGCTCTTCCGAAAAGGTCTCGGTCACCTTTCACGAGTTTCCCTCCTCAGGGAGCATACTGCCCCCAACTTACTCACAAGCCGAGGCTGACGGCATCCTGAGTACCTGCAAATGGCTGTATCATATCTCGCATGGAACACTACCAGACTCTGAAAATTTGGAAGATGTAGATGGAGATGCGGATATGTGTTCTGATGAAGATCATGGCATAGAGCCACGCGCTCGCAAAATCCTCATTCACTGCGCTGACGGGTATACTGAATCCAGCATGCTAGGAATTGCATATTTCAGTTACAGCTCTGGACTTCCAGTGCCGGATGCGTGGTTGAATCTTCATACCACCAAACAGCGCAATTTCTTTGCGTATCCAACTGATGTCGCCCTACTGAAAGCTATTTCTCCCCGCCTGCTTCGAGAATCGCCAGAATGCAAGGGTAAAGAAACAAATGAGCTCATGGCTCTGGTGAAAAATGAACCGAGCTGGTTCTGCAGCCTTGATGGTTCCCTGCCGAGTCGCATCTTGAATTACCTGTACCTCGGCAATCTTGGTCATGCCAATAACCCCGCTCTCTTACGGGAAATGGGAATTGGCCAAATTTTGTCGGTCGGCGAAACCGCTTCTTGGCGTGAAGGTGATCTGGAGGCGTGGGGAGAGGACAATGTTTGTGTTGTGCAAGGCGTACAAGACAACGGCATTGACCCTCTGACAAACGAGTTTCAACGATGCCTGGAATTCATTGGTAAGTGATATGAATTCAAACATTGCGATCCAATTCATGACGACGTTGACTAACGAGTCTTGCTTTGTAGACCGAGGAAAGCAGCTAGGAACAGCAACTTTGGTTCACTGCCGCGTCGGGGTCTCACGCAGCGCAACAATCTGCATTGCTGAGGTGATGCGTGTACTCGGTCTCTCGTTCCCCCGAGCTTATTGTTTCGTGAGAGCCCGGCGACTGAATGTGATTATACAACCTCATCTCAGATTTGCATATGAGCTGCTACAGTGGGAACAAGCTCTCATGCATAGAGAAGATGACCAGGGAGGGTTCCGACGAGAACTTGAATGGGCAGAGATAACGCGGGAAATCGCGTTGATGAACAGGCCATATTCGAGATGAAGGAAGAAGGTGCGACAGGAATATGACTGCTGCCAAGCATACTGTGAATATTATTTTGACAAAACATCATCGGCGTGGCGCATGACGAATCAACTTTCAGTTACTGGCGCCTGGCATGATTCATGGGGCTTTTTGAAGCAGTACTCTCACAGGGAAATGATTACGAAAATTTTGTTTATGGGTTATGATGGCTACGATATTTTTTTTTTTTTTNGGCTTCTTGTTATGATGGAACGACTGCAAGGCCCAGGTAACCGCAAACCTTGGGATGTGTTTTTACGTGCTTGGTTGGATGCTTTTCATGACTTTGGCTGATATTGCCAATGAAATATTAATATATGATATCTTACGCAGTTATTATAGCATGGGAGCCTGTTCGTATTTATGACATGCCGATAGCTCAGTAATTGTCAAGCAAGCAAGTGATATTTACACAAGACGATATCTCGGTCACAACTGCGATCAACATCAATGGCAAACAGAATCATGCTAAATTATAAACAATGTATCCGAGTATAGGCAGGCTAAATACCAATACTCATATATAACACCGGCCCGAAGAGGAGAAAACACGGAATAACATAACCCAGCTGGTGTAAAGCCGTTTACTGTAATATGTAGTGAGAGATAGGGAACTTGGCGTAGTACGTATTGTCGCAGAGGGGCGGTGTATCAACGCATGTTCGTCGCCTTCAGAGAAAATAAGCGCCTTATGGGTTTTATCTGCGTTATGCTTCCTTAAACGCCATATGATGATCCGTCAATCTTATCGTCGCCTTCGAGAACACTGAGTTGGAAATGTTGTTAGCTGTAGTCACGAGGAAGGGATCACGCATCTCTGCGTTCGCTTGAGGAAAAAAATCTTACGAAAATTGTTTGACGAGATAGCCCTCGCCACCGTTTTCCATGTCAATGTTGTAGACGTAGAACCCACCGTCGCTCGTTACCACCATTACCTGGGGGCTGCTGCTGCTCATAGCGACAACGCTGCGCAGCGGACCCGTGGGGGAGCCGCCAGTATAGCGAGACGTATTCGGTGACGCTGTAGATTTGGGGATCTTTATGAAGGCAAAGTCTCGGATCGGCTCCCACATCTCCGTGACCGACTGGGGAAGATACGAGCCCATCACGCCAGCGACACCACGCCCCATGATTTGAGAGGATCGGCGGAGCATGTTGCTGAAGGAGCCACTCTGCCTTCGAGTGACAGCTTTGCCGGGGCTGTTGGCAAGCTCTGCCACCTCGCTTCTTGGGGATTCGGCCGCGCTATCGCCAGGCGAGCCCCCTTCATCCTGCTGTCTACCACGCGACCAGCGATCCTGTCTCGGTGACCCAGGGGGCTCAATTGGCGCTCCACCTGGGGTACTGTTGCCGGGAGGTGCTCCCAGTCGAAAAATATGAACGGTATCAGAAGTCGATGAAACACAGAGGAGTGTAGAGCTCAGGTTGAATGACATGCTGTATATTGTTGAGGGGTATGTGCCGCGACGGAACTGATACAGCTTTTGACCTCGTGGAACTGAGAACACTCGAATGATGGTGCCAGTCTCACTCGCCGTTGCGAGCAAGGTGCCGTCATTGTTCAGACATATGCTGCACAGCGGCGAGCGATGCGCCTCAATCACGTTGACAGCTTTCAGGGTGAGTGTATCGAAAACGAGAACGTCGCCAGCAGTAGGCGCCACATATGTCGATTGAGGTGGCGCATGAGCGGGCCTTCTTGCATCGGTATCTTCCCGCGGTTTCGGCAGCGGGTATGCGATGAAGCAGTTTTCGGAGGAAGGCGACAAGGCGCAGATGGCAGACGGGTTGGGTGATGTGGGTATCGTGTAGATGAGACTCATGTTGCTGATATCGTAGAGATAAATCTCTTCCTCGAGAACGACGGCTAGACGCTTCCGGTTGAGACGCACAGCCAAAACGCCAGAAGGGAAAGTGAGTTCGCATATCACTGACGCTCTCTAAGTGTCGCAGATATCAGCAAGGAACGCGGTCGGCAGTGGCGGTGGCTCCAACAAACCTTGGTGTTTTGTATAACTAGGTGACGTGGTGACAGAATCAGCGCAACAAGAGATGTAGAGAATAGCATCTCAATAATTGCGATGTTGCCATCGTCGCTGCTAAAGATGCGAGAGAATGGGTCGGTGTGGTAGATTCGGAAGCCTTTCGAGGTACCTGCAATCGGTCAGTTAACAGGGCTCGCGAAAAAAAAAAGACGGTGAATCTGGAGCGCAAAGGCGACAGCAACGGGAAGACACATACCGACAGCGAGACAGCTGTGGTCCTGATTGAAGGTAATGAAGTTGAGCGCCGGGCTCGCCATGACGGACGGCCCTTGGCTACTGGAACTTGGCGCAAAGCTCGGCGGTGGATGTGTGTGGTTGCGACGGCGGTTGCAAGAGTTTTGGCGGTGCTGTTTGAGGCTTCGCGATGCAGCAAAAATGGTGACGACGGGTGCGGTAGGTATCGTACGGGACAAAAGTTGAGGCAATGGACGGACTGCCAGGCAGTCAAATGACGAGCAGATGCGCACGTGGAGGGTTGGTTGTGAGGCTGGGAAGCTCAAGCTGCTACAAGGGAGCTCTGAAGGTGGTGGAGGTGGAGGTGGTTCAGCGAGTGTGGGGTTTGACTTGCAGGTGAGGGGAACTTCATGACACAGCCCTTTCAGGCAGGCAGCCAACGGTCTGGTGGCAATAGCGAATATTGGATTTCCTTTTCTATGAACGTAGTCTGCGCATCCAAGGACGGCAGAAATACCTGATTTATTCGACAAACAAAATGGCAAAATAAGGGAAGCAAGAAAATTCTTTCCTGCAAACGAATGTAAAGCTCAAACTGCGCCGTACCCATAGCGATATCGCCCCGGGTACTGTAGTAGCCTACAAGGTAGCGCCGGCCAGGCCATAGCAGCCCTCGCTACTTAGCCAGAACCAGCCTTGAACGCCTTTCCGAAAACGATGAGCTGGACTTGGTCATATATGGCCAGGACGCCCGCTCCAGCGACGGCGCGCAGAATGTTGGCTCCACAGCCGTTAAAAAGTGACTTGACGCCGTTCTGCGCGATAATCTGTCGCGCAGCGTCGATCGTGTTCTTGTACTTGACTGCCTCGCCAGACGTCATCATCATGCGGCGGCGGATCGTGTCAAGTGGGTAGGCCATGGTGCTCGAAAATGTCGTCAAGCACCACGCCAGGCCAAAGGACGCCACGAAGTTGTCTTGAAGGGGTCCGACGAGCACTACTGGCTTCAACGAGTCGTAGAGACCAAAATAGAAGCCGCGATAGACCATGATACCCCAGAGAGAGGGCATGAAGCCGCGATACAGACCCAGGACTCCATCGGACGCGAGGGTCTTGCGGTATACATCCGCCATACCGCTGAACTGGCGCTGGCCACCAGCATTCTTCGCATCGTTGGCAAGTCGAGTTCGTGCGTAGTCGAGCGAGTAGACAAAAAGAGAGCCCGTTGCGCCGGCAGCCTGTTCGCGTGAGCTTTGTCAGCCTTCTTGCTGTTACTTCACTGCTACCTGATCATGTACGTACTGCACCGGATCCAATGTTGCCAAATGTCCACAGAGCGAAACCGTCCCTCTGTCGGTCGAAACCAAACATCTGCTTGTACTTGTCCTTGAAAGCAAAATTAAGTGCCTGCGTTGGGAAATAGCGAAGCACATTAGCAGTGTTACCGCGCCAGAGCGCCATGGTCCCCTCATCGGTCATGGTGCGGCGGAAGCAGTCAATAATGCCGTTATACCTGCGGTCCAGGCGGCCCGATTTGATCATCTCGTCCTACCGTACGATGAGTAACCATCCAGAATAGACTCTCTCTATCCGCGTCGCCGCGTGAAGTCGCTGCCTCCACGAAAAGATTGGTCATTCCCCTGATGGGAGTGAAGAAGTAAAGTTAGCAAAGACAGCGACAAGAAACAGTGACTCGCGAATAGATGTTGTCCTTTTTACTTGATTAAGTTAAGCGAGTTGGGGAACAAACCTGGTTTTGGACAAGAAGCTTGATTCGTTCAATTGGAGCTGCTGCTGTCTTGGAAACAGCAGCGCAAACGCCGCCCACTATATTCTTAGGATTAGTGACTGCAGCAGTATTGTACCTAAGGTTGTTCACCTACTCATAAAATCAACCGCAAAGGTCTAGAGATCTCGCAACATAATGCACTTGTTAGATTGCCATCGATCGACTTTGGAAAGTGCAGGAGATACTGACCGACTTGGCGGCACCGTTCTTGTTGTTGGAAGACATGACAAGAAAATATTGAGTGGAGATTGGTCTTGGAAGTGAATTTCTGAGTTGCTCTTAAAGTATCAAGTTAAGTGACTCTGCTGAGGCATGTCGAGCATGTTGGACCTGGATCATTTCTTATACTTATTTACAGAGATGCACAACGCTCGATAATCCTGCTGATGGCACTCGCCAGCTAAAGACCAAAATACCTCACTCTACCGAGTTCACCCGGCGGCTAAACGAATATTTAACCTATTTTGGGAATATCTCAGACACAGAAATACAGGCTCCGATAATCCTTCATTTTCGACGCATTCAATTCAGGTCTCATGACCATGATGAGCCCCGGAGCATGACCCGGGCTGCTCCGGCTTTAAAGTGGAACGACCGAAAACCCACCCAGGGCACGTCAAAAAGTCGCCGGGCGGGTTTGATGTTCCGTGTTGGCAGAAGATACGATTTAAATTTCTTTGTAGAACATTGCAGCCTTCAGATAAATAAGGGAAATTGGTATATCGATGCATCACCTGTGCTTCCCGCTTCTTGCCTCGCCGGAGACTTCGTGGCCCACTTGCCAGCCTTTCGTTTCGTTGTCTTCATGGCGCATCAAAGCTGCTATGCCGATACATTGGGAAGTCGTAAATAGAATAGATTATGCTATTCAAATCGAATTCAAGATGTATTTACCCGCAAATACAACTGAAGTACTGGAATATTTCGACCTGCTGCGTCGGCTGAGCTTCCTGGAGAGCCTTACCTAATCAGCCGGAGCACAATGGCCCGCCCGCAAAAAAAGCCCTGATCAAAAGTGAGAAAGGCTCATTTGGCTAGTGGACGCCTGCCACGAGACTTCCCGAAATACCCTGCGTCATATCCAGGGTGTGCCTTGCTATTCATTTCGCGATACGGACCGGATATGGAGCCGACAATGCTGCCCGTACCGGCGTCATCCGCCTCTGCCCGGGCGCAAAGGTCCCAGGCGCTTGATGATCTTATCATGGGTGTTAGTATTTGTCTGTGTATTTTCACGATTGGCTCGGGGCGTGAGGTGCAAACATATCTACATTTGAACTGGACTAATTTCATAATTTACTAGACCAATAGCAGCAGTATCGTCTCGAAGCGCAGTGTGGAAAGGCTATACTACCCAGACGAGCCTCATTATTTCCGTTACTTTGTAAAGAAGTTTCAGCGACGGGCGCCTTTAATCAACCGTGGTTACTGGCTGAGACTTAGAGCTATTGATGTAATTGTCAAGCAATTCCTTTTACGACGGTCTACGAGTCAAAAAGTAGTGATCAATCTTGGATGTGGAAGGTACGCAAACACCGGGTGCATATTATGAGTGGCTCTCGCTAACATGGCGCACAGCGATGTCCTACCGTGGCAAAGTCATGTCAGGTACGGGGATGACTGTAAAGATGCACTGTTTATCGATATAGACTATCCGGATTTGATGCACAAGAAGCGAGCCATGGTTATGGAAACCCCTCAGTTGAAAGAGCTGCTTGGATCTTCTTTTGAAGTTTCAGAATCCGAGAAAGATCTTGTGCTTTTGAAGAGTGAAAAGTACTGTCAGATTGGATGCGATCTGCGTGAATTGGAAGCACTGCGTCAAGTGCTGGAGACCCTGGTCGATCTGTCAAACTGTCCCGTCCTCTTTGTTGCCGAGGTTTCTGTCACTTACATGGATACGGAGTCTGCCGACAACTTACTGAGGTGGGCTTGTTCTGTCGGAAAGGCCGAATTTTGTCTTCTGGAGCAGCTTTTACCATATGGCCGTGACCATCCTTTTGCCCAGACTATGCTTAAACACTTCGACAAGCTCAAGACACCACCCCGATCTGTTGGGCAGTACCCGACTGTTGCTGACCAACGTGAGAGATTCATGACACGTGGGTGGTCGAGTGTGCAGATATGGGATCTGTGGGATGCTTGGTGCTGTGGTGAGTTCGTCAACGCCCAAGAACGGGAGGCTCTAGATGATGTTGAGCCATTTGACGAATGGGAAGAATTTATGCTATTCGCTCGACACTACTTTGTCCTTCATGCATCCGCCTCGGGGAATGTGAGCGAAATGCATTGCACTATCAATGCAGCAAAAGCTGAAACGCCGCCTTGTGCAGAAGTTGATATGCATCTTACTACGATTTCTGGCAGCAGCAAGCGCCGGTTCGGAGCATCAGCAACTCTCCAAGATGCAGCAGGCCAGAGCTTTGGTTTGAACATGATGGGCTTAGGATCTAATGCCCGTGAGGATACCCTAGATGTTTATTCACTTGATGGTAGAGCAGGCTCCCCACCTACACTACCATTGACCGGCCCGTCGCCGCGAATGTGCTTCACCGTAACTGATCTAGGGTCATACGGTACCCTGCTCGCGGGAGGTCGTGCATCCCCAGCTACTGCATTCTCAGATTGCTGGATTCTTAGGAATGACACTGAGCGTAGCTGGCAGTCAACATGGAAGCTGCCAATCTCTCTTTACCGACATTCTGCTTTGAGGCTGACTGGGACTTCATTGGTACTTGTGGCAGGAGGGAAAACTGGCCCATCGCAAATAAGCGGAGATTACTTTGTTTTCAATCCCGAAAAGGGTTGGCTTCAATGCCAAGTTGCTGGAGATGTACCTACACCTTCATTTGGTTCAATCCTATGCAATTGGTCGAAAAAGGCTTCTGATTGCAAATATGGTGGTCTACTTTTCGGCGGAATCGAGAGGACAGGTCTCGTTGTTGAAGAAAAATATGAGTGGACATTGGACATCTCTGGTGAACAGGCAAGTAATATGAGCTCATCGATATACACTCTCTCTAACGAAAATATAGCCCGCTATAAACTTCACAGTCTTCAAAACGGATTTTGCTCCGCAACTGTCTATTTTCGGAGCCAATGTAATTGAAATCAACGGAAATGCGATTATCTGTGGTGGTATGGGAGCAGATGAGGGAATTGATGGCCAGGCAATCTATCGCCTTACATCTGCTACGTCCAATATCGAGGTCGCCAAAATGAAGCTGCAGCCAGACAGTGCAGCGGCTAAACCATTTATGATTGGATCTTCCGTCTTCTGCCACGCAGATCACATTGTCATTGCCGGTGGCGGCGCAACCTGCTTTTCCATGGGAACTTTCTGGGAGACAAATATCTACCAAGCCGCAGTACCTTCGGCTTCTGATGCTTCACCGGAAGCAGCACAGAAAGAAAAAGAACCCACTGAGGTGAAGTTCATCTCTTCTCACCGCGTCGTAAGCAGTACCTCTGCCCAGAAAGGCGATGTTAGTGAACTTGGCAGACCTGATGCGAAAGCTAGAATATCAACGATACCGCGCGTTAGCTTAGCTTCCGCGTCTGAGTTCGAAGGCATTCTTCGACGCGGCCAGCCGGTGGTTTTCGAACATCTTCAACTAGGAAGCTGTCTTGAGAGCTGGACGGCCGAGTCTATGACCGACAAAGTGGGAAGTGACAAGAAGGTATGTACTCATTGCGCAACTAGACTGCGATCGTTCGCTGCTGACGAATGAGCCAGGTGGTTGTACATGAATGCCAACTCGAAAACGGTAAAATGGATTTCAACGCGAAAAATTTTCAATACGTCACAGATGATTTTGGGGCCATCATGAGCAGAGCCAAGAAGGGAGACCGGTTATACCTGCGCTCGCTGTCGAATAACAAACCAACTGAGCAGCCAGCCAAGCTTGAAGAAGATTTCCCTGGCCTATCCGCGGATTTTGTTCTTCCAGAACAACTCAAGCACGTCAGGGAGCAGGTGTTTAGCTCTGTATTGCGTGTCTCCGGCAAAGTGAATATGTGGTTGCATTACGATGTAAGTTTGAAGGCACTGTCTGTCTACTCATTTGGTCTAATTTCCAAACAGGTCATGGCGAATGTTTACGCTCAAATCGTTGGGTCAAAAAGGTTGATTCTATTTCCACCTAGCGATGTACCGTACCTTGCATTTGCGCCTGGTGCATCTAGCTCCAGCGTTGATGTCTTTTCATCGTTGGAGACGTCGAAGCTGGCTCGGACACGACCTCATGAAGCCATTGTGGGACCTGGAGATGTGCTATTCATACCTCCCCTGTGGCTACATACCGCCAAACCTACGGCGGACATGAGTGTCGCTGTCAATGTATTTTTCCGAGACCTGGACGGTGGATATGCACCTGGACGAGACGTGTACGGCAATCGGGACTTGGCTGTCTATGAAAAGGGAAGACAAGACGTGGCCAAGATTGCAAAGCAGTTTCAGCAATTACCAGAAGAGACGCGCAAGTTTTATCTATCAAGATTGGCCGACGAGCTGCTCCAAGCCAGCGAGGGCAATTGATCTGATTCGGAGTATGCAGCAATCACCAGCCATTGGTGAGATGATAATTGCTATCCTTGAACTGGCTGTCTGCGCCTCGCTCACAGCCTGAATTTTGTGCTACCATGTATTGTACATTTATCAGAGGAGGCCGTGCGATAATGGATAATCAATTTTGACAGCCAACAAAATTAGAAGGTGCGTTGAGCATCATACTCCATTGGGTAGAACCAGAGCTGGAACCAGCTGTGCTCCCTGGCCCACAGCCTGAGGTCATAGGCTTGCCTCTCCACAACGGGTGACCACTGTGACGGGAGCTTTTAGCTTCACACCAACGCCTCTAGTTTCCCCGCGTGTCAGCCTTTATTTCAATCGCGCTCCTCTCATCTATTAATTCTCAATTTCATCTCGCATGGGCTGTGTGAATTATTCCTGAATCTGCCGCCCAACCTACGATAGCAGATTTCAATCTCGCGTGAATCTGCGAGCCAATCGAGCGATCTGACGTCAGCCCGCATTTCACCGGAACAATTTCCAGGGCTAGATCGCAACGTGCGCCAGCAAGGAATTCCTGTGTTCTGCAACAAAGGTGGTTTCGAAGCACACCGAAGCGGTCGCCCTCGCCAATTGCGCGCTGCCTGGGTCCTCTATAACGTTCTCATCTTAAACTCTTGAGAATTCAACGCCAACATGCCTGCAGGAGGTCGCTTTCTCCGTCGCATGCTGCTCCCTGGAGCTGTCGTGACGACAGGAGCTGTCTTGGTCTACAGCTATCGCCCACGAAACATCCCTGGTCATTCATCGCCTGCCGTACCGCCGCCGACCTATGCCCCCGATGGCTCCTTTACGATGCCACGATTTCCGCACGTTAAGTCGCGTCAGGAGCAGCTCGACGCCCTGCGACTCAGTGGCAACGGCTCCGCCGAGGACGAATATGATATGCTTGTTATTGGAGGTGGCGCGACCGGCGCTGGTGTCGCGCTCGATGCTGTTACTCGCGGTCTGCGGGTCGCTGTCGTGGAACGCGATGATTTCAGCAGTGGAACTAGCAGCAAGAGCACGAAGCTCGTTCACGGTGGTGTTCGATACTTGGAGAAGGCCGTGTGGAACCTCGACTACAACCAGTACAAGCTGGTTCGCGAAGCCCTCACGGAGCGCAAGTACTTTTTGCAAACTGCGCCCCATCTCTCCATGTGGCTGCCAATTATGCTGCCCTTGGATAAATGGTGGAAGGCACCCTATTACTGGGCTGGAACCAAGTTCTACGACATTCTTGCTGGCAGCGAAGGAATCGAGAGCTCATACTTTCTCACCCGAAGCAAAGCCCTGGAAGCATTTCCGATGCTCAAGCAGACGGACTTGGTCGGCGCTCTGGTCTACTACGATGGAGCGCATAATGACTCTCGTATGAATGTGTCCATCGCCATGACTGCTGCTCTCTATGGCGCCACCGTCGCAAACCACACCGAGGTGACTGGCCTCTTAAAAGACAGCAACGGCCGCCTCTGCGGCGCCAAGATCCGGGACAACATCGCGGTTCGCAATGGCAAGCCTGCGGAGGACTTCACAGTGCGTGCCAGGTGCATTGTGAACTGTACCGGCCCGTTCACCGACGCCATTCGCAAGATGGACGATGAGAACTGCAAAGACATTGTCGCGCCGTCCTCAGGCGTCCACGTTATCCTGCCCGGATATTACAGCCCTGGCAAGATGGGTCTGCTGGACCCGTCCACCTCTGACGGCCGCGTGATCTTCTTCCTGCCCTGGCAGGGCAATACCATTGCTGGCACCACGGATTCACCTTGCGCCATCACTCCCAACCCTGTACCGGACGAAGAATCCATCAAATGGATCCTTGATGAAATCCGAGGCTACCTCTCTCCTGAAATCCGCGTCCGCCGAGGTGACGTTTTGGCCGCATGGTCGGGTATCCGGCCACTCGTTAAAGACCCCAAGGCGAAGAACACAGAGTCGCTCGTGCGCAACCATCTCACGGACGTCTCCGCCTCTGGTCTGTTGACCTGCGCTGGCGGTAAATGGACGACGTATCGTCAGATGGCCGAGGACTGCGTTGACGTTGCGGTGGAAGAGTTTGGTCTCAAGACCAAGGCCGTCGTAGACGCGCCACGAGTGAGCGGAACTAACCTTGTCGACGATGGCGCCATCCTGGACGGCAAGTGTCAAACCCACAACGTGAGATTGATTGGCGCACACGGCTTCAGCAGAACGCTCTTCATTCCCCTGATCCAATACTTCGGCGTCGAGACGGAGGTCGCCAAGCATCTCACAGAGAGCTACGGAGATCGTGCCTGGACGGTAGCATCCCTATGCAAGCAAACCAATCAGCGTTTCCCTGCCCGCGGTGAGCGCATCTCCCAGCTCTATCCCTTTGTGGATGGTGAGGTCCGATACGCCTGCCGACACGAGTACGCACAGACGCCAGTCGACATCCTGGCGAGACGTACCCGCTTAGCGTTCCTCAGTGCCCAAGCGGCCCTCGAGGCTCTGCCCAAGGTTATCGACATCATGGCCGAGGAACTAAAATGGGATCGTCGCAGACAAGAAAAAGAATGGAAGGACAGTACGTTATCGCCCATGCAAGGCTCACACCCCGCCTTTAACCCCTACCCTCACCCCTGTCGCGGCAGTTAATTCTTGGCTTTTGTGGACTAACACCTTATCTCTCCGAATCAGCCGTCGACTTTCTCAAGTACATGGGTCTTCCGCAGCCGATGCTCACGGCCACCCGCAAGCAGGTCGAGCAGGGCAAGCTCGATTTCGCGAGCTCGCTCGAGTGGAATATGTATTCTCGACACGACAAGCCTCAGGAGGAATAAAATCAACAGAAGTCATGCGAGCCCGCCGCGCTGTTTGCTGCTGATAAGATGACCTCGACACTGTGCTTTAAATTGTCAACAGTGCGTTCCGGCTCCGGAGACGGGGGCTTTTGTGCATCGTTCCACTCCGGGCAGCGCGCGCCGCGCGCCCTCTTTTGGTCTGGGCAAGGCCAGCAAAGTCATTCAGGCCAGGGAACATGGCAAGGCCAATATGTGCCCCTACCGGCACCAACCGAGTCATACACCACGTTTCCAATCTGTGCCCATTCGTAGCGTTGACGAATGCCTGACATTCGTTTCTTTTTGTGGGGAGCCACGAACACCGATGACCGGTTTTCCCTGCGCCCTCCCCAAACACAGTCATGGGACCCTTCTTTTTTTTTTGATTGTTTTTTTTGGGCTTTAATTATTACGACGACTGGGAGGGAGAGGGGAAGCAAGCATCAGCGGAAGATCCGAAGGGCGCGGGCGGCGCCAACCCCACACTATGGCGCAACTGGTCTTGTGCCCCCCCGTCTGACGCAAGTTCCCTATTACGGCGACATGCAGCACTCTTCTTTTGCCACACCTTGGGCCATGGAAGAGGGCATGTTCTCTGGAGACTTTCTAGTGTCGCGCACGCTCGCGTGTGTGTGATATTCGTATGCCAATCATTTTCTCCTGCGCGCTCTATTCTTATGTAAATTTTCGTTTGTATCTTGAGTCTTGTCTACTTCGTGTCTCATCATTCTTTACTTATCGGAGGGGTTTGACAATGCTGTTCTCCGGCAGAAAATTAATAAACAAATACATCCACACTAGTTCGGATAAATCGTGACAGAGTTGCTTATGAATCATCTTACAATGTACGTAGTAGTAGTAATCTTGTCACTGCCGCCACAGCCCTACCGTGTTTGCCTGTCATGTTTGCTGGCAATCTGCTCGTGACCAAGCACCCTCATTTAGACTTTAAGCGAGAGGTGAGGCAACCAACTGCCTTACCTCGAACTCGGCTGCCTGGGGGTTGGCAGGGTGGATTGCGTGTCTAGACGGGTCACTTTACCAGTCCTACAGTAGTCACAAGTAGAGCAGATGTGAAGAGGGAAACGAGGTTTGTTTGAAAAGTAAAAAGTGGTCTGGTGCGTACACGCAGAGCCAAAGTCTCATTGGTAAGAAGGTGCTGTGCGCCATAAAAATAAACTGGCGTCTTGTGCAGGGCACTGCTAAGAGGCATCTCGAAGCAGCGCCACCGCAGAATAATGTACAAGAGATAATAAAATAGGACCCAAACTCCATCCCATCATGCCATGTCCTCTAAATGTGTAACAATGTCGCTCGCTGCTCAAGCAGCTTGAAAACCGTATAAAAAAAAAGATCGCAAACCATGTCTAGAAGAAACGAGGCGGTCGTCTAATATAAGAATGAACGCTCTTGAACCATCAAAAAAATGTTTCGCCCGAATAAAACACCGGTGAAGAAAATCCAGTAAATCAAATCGCCTTTCGTGATCCCATATCGTGTCGCAAAGGATTAAAGATAGGAGTAAGGGTAAAGGGAAAAAAGGGAGAGGAAGAATGGTGGTCGCTTTCTATTTGCGCCACCACTCGGCCTCCCAGCCATAAGAGTCGTCAGTGGCGGGGAGGTTCGCAATGCAGGGCCGTGACCGTACCCAGTTAACGCCGTAATCATCCCAGTGTTGTACACGCCGAGGTTCGTCGCTGAACCGAAAGTAAACAAGCTGACGGGGTCGGCCAGTGCCGTTGGGCGCGGTCAGGGCAACACACCTTCATAAGGTGGTACTATTGCCGCTGCCGCGTCGGCTGCCGAGTCCGTTGGAGGAGGAAGAGGTGGCGTTGGGTCGTCTGCTGGACGCCTTGCGCGTGAACCCCAGCTTCTCGCCAACCTTCTTCCAGCCCTTGTTGTGGGCTGCGACGGCGCGCTGCAAGCCGNCCAGGGGATGCGTGGAAAGCCCACTCCGAGGTGNTGGGAGGAGTTGTGGGAGGGGTCATGGGCTCGTTGGTAGAGGGCGAGTTGCCCTCGCTGTCGTCGGTGAGACCGTCAAACTCGAGGTTCTGGCTGGTCCGGCTCTTGCCGGCGGGTGTGGGATCGAGGAGAGCGAACCTGGTCCTCGCCGTGCTCGACGTGAAGAGGTGCGACGGACTCGAGGAAGGGGACGAGCAGCGAGTCGTTCATGAGCTCGTAGATGATGCGGCCGGCCTCGTCGAGGACGGAAGGGTGAGGAGGTACGGGGTTGTAATGCGTCATGAGCAGACGGTCACGGACGCGCGAGGGAATGTTAACCTCGCGGGGAGCGCAGGGTACAATGTAGACCTGCATGAGCTTCTGCCACAAGGCGGAGAGGCGGGCGTTGGCATCGGCGGCAGATTCAGCTTCGGAAGCCAATTCTTGGTAAAAGTTGGCATAGCGCTGGGCGTCGAGGGTGAATTCGAGCGTCTCCATGCAGTGGTTCTGAGAGAGATAGGCCATGAAGGCAGTGAGGGTGTAGGGCGGAGGAGAGACGTCGAGAAGAATCTCGGTGAGCGTGGGAGGCTGGTGAGCAGCCATGGTGTATCTAGGAGAGCCTGGGCGCGAGGCGAATACCTCGCTGGCAGGGCGGGAGTATGTGTCGATTTCGTAGAAGTCTTCAAAGGCGGACGAGGGTCTCGGGGACAGTTCAGCAGGGCTGTGAGTCAAGTCTACCACGAGGCTAACCATGTCTACTTTGGATCCCGCGGAGGGATGTTGTAACTAGTTGGCAGCGGACCAGTGATTGCAGCAGACCAAGGAGGTTGTCTTGAGCAACTCGTCTTGGGGAGGCGCAACAAAGGGCCGCGGCGGGAGAGGAGGAGCGGGGGAAGCGGAGGTTGGAGTCGTTTTTGTATGGCGACGAGCAATCTTTCGGGGTGCAAGATATTACGCTAGGTTTGCGTGCACAGGAGGCGCAAGAGACGAGGATGCACGAGTGTTGAGGAGCGGTGCGACCAAGATGTCTGGACCAGAAAACCGGTAACGGGTGCTGGATTGGAAGAGGCGAGAAGTGATTGAAGTCGCTAGCCGACGTCGGACGGCAGGATGGAATGCGTGCAACGACGAAACAGGAAAACCTGCGCAAAAAAGAAAGGCGTGCAGAAGATGAAGAGAGCGTTTGGGTGGTGATGAGCAGCAAGAGGCTGGATCCGGGTTGGAGAGAATGGCGAAAGGAGAATAGAGAGAGTCGCTGGAATGCAGAGTCGAGGGATGTGTGTGTGTGTGTGTGTGTGTGTGTGTGTGTGTGTGTGGTGCGCCGGCGGAGAGACAGATTGGAAACGCTGGAAGCGGGGAGGCGACGGTATTAGAATGGTGGTGGTTGTGGTGGTAGCGGCACTGGTAGCGTAGTGAGTTGCAAGTGGCTGTTCTAGTTTTAGTTCTGGTGGCTTGCAGGGGGGGTTGCTGCAATGGCGCTAGGCGGTCGTCTGCCACTGGAAAGTCAAAAAAAAGCTTGGAAGGTTGGAAGGATAGTGGGAGCGGACGAGTTTTGTAATGGGGGGGAGGGGACAGCGACGACAATATATTTCAGTGTCAAAAAAAAAAAAGAAAAATCAAGACTGGGGGTGTAGGGGGGTGGTCTACTGGCGTGTGGTTAAGCACCAAAATCCAACACCCATCAAGGTTTTGGTACCAAGGGCGAACAGGCGAGCTGGTGGAAGCAGCAGCGAAGATGGCGTAGAAGGAAAAGAGGAGGAGAGGGGGGGCGGGCAGGGTGTGATCGGAGCTTTTTTTTTTCTTCTGCTTGTTCTCTGGGCTGGCTTGCTTGGCTTCTACTAGAGCA
The DNA here is from genome assembly GCA_027627215.1 of Lecanicillium saksenae. NCBI lineage: Eukaryota > Fungi > Ascomycota > Sordariomycetes > Hypocreales > Cordycipitaceae > Corniculantispora > Corniculantispora saksenae. The sequence continues at coordinate 8,990 of JANAKD010000037.1, read as the reverse complement.
AGTCCGGGGAGAGCGACAGGCAGAAGAAAGGGAAAAGCCAGGGCCCCCTGCCATGGGTCTAACATGGCCCATGGCCCGCCCATGAGCAGCCCCTCCCCAGTCCGCGTTTGCCCCCAGCGCCCCNAGTGATGGTGGTGTTGGTGGGTGACCCTGGCCCCCCTGGTCGCTGGGCTACTGGGTCCTTGTTCTCTGAGAAAGAACAAGTCTCTGGATGGCGCTAGAAGCGGGCCCTGCGAACCGGCTCAGATGCTAAAAAGGTGCGTGGTGTGATGGCGTGGTATGGTGTGTGGTATGGTCTACGACAGGGAGGAGGAGGACGAATGGGTGAAGCGGGCGCGACGTGCATTGGCTCCCAGCACACACGAAGCATTGTCTTCTCAGAACAATACCAATTCATCCAAAAAGGCGGGCTATCAGATGGACACAAGACGCAAATATTGTAATAAAATCCTTCGACCTGGTTCATTTGCTTCATACGAGTTCCAATACCCGACGACTAGCTCCCTCCTATTACTCGCCCTGCCCTGCTGCCCTTGTCGCCCCTCGGCGTCGACGAGCAGGCCAGACAGGCCAGACAGGCGAAACCCAGCCCGCCCTTGAATCGCACCCAGCACGACAAGCTTCTGCTGGCCACCCACGTACTTTCTAGAACACTCAGCCCTGGCCCGTGTCGTCACTGTCAACTGGGGGAAGCAGCAAACATCAAGAGCGCATGTATCATATTTTGCTCGTCTTTGTTCTTTCGTGACCAGTCGCACCACAAACCACCACAAACCACCACAAACCACCACAACCCACCACAAACCACCACCACCACCACACCACACCACACCATGCCCACACACCTTAAATCGGCATGCACGTATTGCCGTGGTATTCCATCTCGACCTGCAGCCATGACGGGACCATGGGATGATGCGCCCATCGAATGGCGAGAGGCTTTGTGGCCCCCCCAGTGACGGCAGTCGTACGCGCTGCGCCGGGAGTGGGGGTGGTACTTGGCGGTACCTCTTCGGTACTCGATTCACTATGGTAGATCCGCAAGTGATCGATGTAACTTTCAAGACCATCCTAGTCCATTTAGGTTCTGGACACGGGCAGCCCTGCAACAATGCGCACCACCCATTCATCATGCTGCCCACACCGATGCTTTCCCGCTGTAGCAGCACGTCCTAGGGGCGCGTCTCGTACAAGCATGTCTCTCTCTCTCTCTCTCTCTCTCTGCCTGTCTCTCTAATCGACACTTGCATCCCATGTTATGGACTCGTAACTTGTATACCGCAGTCTCCGAAACTGCAGACACCGTCTATTCCTACCAGCGCAAGCTCATGATACTGTTGTCGTGGCGCCATCTCTGGCACGCCGTGTTGCGTCGTCCCCCCAAGCCACACAACACCACTGACGGCACCTGATCGTGAGAAGCTCCCGTCTCCCGACTCGGCACCTGCAGGCGCCCCGTCCAACTATTGCCATTCATCAACGGCACGCGAGGTCGGGGGACCGGGCTTGCATGCTTGAATACGCCCTCTTGCTTGCCGCCCCCACGCTTTTATTGAACATGGTTCTCTTTGTCCTGGACCGGCAAGAACACGACGCCATCACTATTATCTCGTACTTTGCTTACATACCTTTTTTGCTCTCATGATTCCCAATATCCGTTCTGACCCTTTGAGACTGAGTCGATGAATGTGGAACGGGTCGGGCTGTGCAAACGACCCACATTTCTGACGCAAGTGCTGGGTGACACAGGCTAGTGATAGGCCCATCTCGCCCATCTCAAGCACCCAGTTTGCCAGTCAAAAAACCAAGCACAAAGCCAAAAGTGAACTATTAGTTGTTAAGGTTTTTTGACAGCCATGCCTTGGCCAAACCGGTGAGGGAAGAAATTGCTCGCCGGAAGCGCTACGAGGAAGAAAAAGTAACGGTTTTGCCTTTTTGTTTTGCATCTGCCGTGGTATGCGTGTGCCGTCCAGGTTCTGCCGACACCTTGCGGCGTTTCATTCCATTCCATTCCAATTCGCCCTCGACGCGCCCGCTGCTGGCCGGTTCAAGATTTGACTCTCATCATTCGTTAGTGGCGGCCCTTCTTTTTCTTTCTTAATTTTCCTGTTTTTCATTTAGGTATTAGTGATAGCCTTTGACGACAATGCCAAGCAATGCCGGGTCCGCACGCCGACAGTTCCCAACAGGGCGTCGCTCAAACCCCCATTGATGCTCGCAAACAGCCACACTGACAGCGCCAACAGCCAGCCAGCACAGCCAGCCGCAGCATTTGGCCCAGCAGGGTCCTTGGCGGAGAGAGTCATCTGGACAGGAAAGGCATCAACCAGCCCAAACCTAGCCAACCCAGCCAACCCAGCCAGCGCACCAAAGACCAAGCCAGTCCCGTTACGGGCAAAGAAAAGCGGACGCTGGGCCAAGTGGAGGCTTTCTCTCTCTCGCCGGTGGATCGCCAAAAGCAGACCAGCAAACCTGACGCCGACCTGACGCTAGAAGGACACTAGAAGTTGCGAGCCTAATGAAATAAAGCAGAGGCCACTTACAGTGGTTCCGGTTTCGCGCCTGCTCGTTTTGTTCGTTCAGTTGGGGACATGGGACATGGGATATGGGACATGGGATATGGGACATGGGATATGGGACATGGGGGACACTATTACCGATGTTTCTCGCTGTCTTGGCCAGCATGTCTCACGCGTCGCTGCTGCAGTGTGGCAAATTGACAGGACGCCAGATGCAAGTCTGTGCTTCAAATGCGATCTCCGCACGCGGAATAGTAATTGAGTACCCAATATTACCGGTACATAGTACGTAAGGCCAAGAAGTCATAAAAGAAGGAAAATCTCGGTCAACAGGCCCAATTAACAAGGCCCCATCCAACATGTGCGAATACCGCACCACGCCGCCGTCAACGTGCACCGCAAACCCTCATGGTCTAGTCGACGACTGCGTGACAAACAGTGGGGGAATAGCTCATGACAGAAATTTCTGTCGTGATCTCTCACAGCCTGGTGACCAACGTACAGGTTACCAGGTCATCCCTACCAGCATGACTACGCCGTTCCCACTGCCTTGACTGTTCCGTAGCCACTTTACAGTGGACAGTATAATGCTAGTGGACGATGGGCTCGCAACGCTGCATCGAGATCTCGCTCATAAGCAGGGCTGTTCAATTACCGTGACGGCAACTTTGCTAATGCAAAGGGGAGTAGAAGAAAAAGAAGAAGCAGAAGCTTTTTCTTCCGCGAACCGCAATTCATGCTAGCAGCCAAATCACACCGCAGTACATAATAGAAACCCGCAATTCAAGCCCCAAAATCAAACGTCAAGATAAGGCTGTACGGGCTGGGCAGCAACAGCAGACCAGCGCCCGCCGCCACCAAAAAAAGGCCCTCCGTCTCCTTCTTGGCATTCTAGAACAATGGACGACCACCCGCACGATGCGAGACAACGTGCGCGCAATCACCCTTGTTTGTGTCTCTCTACACCGTCAATTGTTCCAGTTTCAACTCGCCAAATTGGTGAAAAACCGATTGACAAGTCGCTTGGCACGCACATCATGTTTGCCTCGTATTTCTGTTCTTTTTCTTGAATTACTGCCTCTCTCTCACGTCGCAGTCACGGTGGCGTGAAATTCTACAGCCTTGTAGCGTTGGCGGCGGTCAGGCAGCGTTGCACACCCGCCCGCCGTCAACGCCACCACCAGCTAAAAGAAAAAAAAATTAGCCGGCGGCGGAGAGCTGCAGATTGTTAACGACTCGTTGTACAAACAACGGCTACTGCCTCCAACGCCGCAAGACGACTCATGCATCTTGAGCCTCCTTCAGCCTCAGCCCAGTCCAGGCCGTGTCCTTGCTCTCATTGTTCCGTCCGTCTCATGTCCTAGTTCTCCCAATCGAACGTACATTTTTTTTTGATATTATCCTAATTAATATCAGCAATATTCCGGGCTATTGTAACGACACACCTGGCGAAACGCCAGGATTGCTCCGTGCCTCTCTTCCTACGGCATTCCCGAATACCTGTGCTCCCCTGCATCACCGAACCGGACCGCGATTACTAGTGTACGTATGTAGCTGACGACGTTTGCTACGATGCGCGCTCTCACCCTCTCTCGTCTCCACGGAGTAACTTTGAGGCTCATGTCGCTTCCTTCCTTCGGCATGTCCATTCACCACATGTTTCGATCGCCAAGCAGTCCGTTCCCACATCTGGCCTGCTCTCTGTCGTTCTTTTGCAAGCATGGCTTGCGCGTTGGTTCTAATGGGACCCATTGACAAATAGACGAGTTTCATGTCCGCCCGGTCTCAACCGTGCTCTTACCAAGAAACATGCAACGGTTCGCTTTCTCTCTCAAGAGAGGAAAAGTTTAACCGCCCTGCGCCCATTGTTCTCTCGTCCAATGTCAATGCACAAAGGAACTGGTGCTTGCACGGTGGCGTTTATGCTGGCGGGCCAGAGGACGTCGTACGACCTCCTTCGGTCATGCCGTGTACGCGGGCATCGCGCTCCCACAACCCATCAGCACGTTCGCGAAGGCCGCTGCCGAAATGATCATGCTCGCTTACACGTAATGAATTTCTTCGGTGACGCGGGTTATGGCAATTGAGATTCCGGTCCAAGGAGTTTTCCTTTTGAAAGCTTAACGAGCAGTTGCCGATGCGGCTTATACCAATACAACAGGGTTTCGATAATGCCAGCAAAAAATAGCGGATATTGCGGCTCCATTTACATCCTTGACCTTGTAGCAAAAAAAAAAACACCGGCAAACAGGCAATTATTCCGCGACTATTGTTTACCTTTACATGGTTCCCAGTCAGGGATCGTCTGAGGTTGATCTCGGCGGTGCCCGCAGCTACGCAGTTGCTCGTATGCGCACCCGCCAAAAAAAAAAATTGTTTGCTGGCTCAAACCACGCGACCATGCAAATCACTGACGACATGAACCCATCTCCAAAATGCAAAGGCCAAAAAAGTAGTGTGCATCCTTGCAAGCGCCAGCTTTCTAAATCCATTCTGCAAACTGGCACTAGCAAACCCGGCGTCAATTCCTCAGCCCACGACATGCCTCCATAGGCAATGATGTGCAGCATGGTTAGAGCCAGCCTGCAGCGATCCGTGGGCCGTTGTGAGATTTACCTCCAAGCCCGTCATCACACGCATCGAAATGGAAGATGTTTCCATCTCTCTTTGTTTGACATTGTCATGGAAAGTCATCTACGATTGTGCGATTCCTTTTTGCGTATCTCCAATGCGCAACACATGTCCTACTCTAAACGGTTAGGTAAGTAGTCGATGTTTTTTTTTTTTTTTAAAAAAAAAACGTTGGTTGTTTTAGCCACGCAAAAAGTCCCTATTTCAGCCCGACCCTCTCAGTGACATCCGCTCATGCTGGCCTGCGTTAGCCGCAATCCTGCCTGTCTAATATTTCGGGCCTTGGATCGTATCTGGTCAAGACTCGGTGCCTGGAGTCGCAATGGTGAAGAGTGCCCGTGCTCTTCCTCTCCTTAATCTCGGCTCCGAATTCCATGACGATATTACTACAAGATCGGGCCGCCAGAGGAAAAAGTCGGGGTCCCCTTCCTCGGCCGAACAGAATCAGGGCACACTACCGCACGCTATTCTCCTCCGGGTGTAAATGAACATGCCCAGCCGGCGTGCGCCGCTCACCACTGTCCAAGAAGAGGATAGGGAAAGCCACCGTCTTACCTTTCGGTGTTCCTATTCCAGGCATAGTCCCTCCTACGGCCTGGCTAGTTCACCAATGCTATTAGTTCTGTGTAATAAATAGTAGTGCCGAGTTCCGCTTTCTAAAGTCTCCGCCTCGGCTGCAACACTCCAAGATTATCCTCCTCAAGCGTCACATCGGACCACAGTCCCCTGCCCTGCTTTTTTTTTTATTCCATTCCTTCCTTTTCCTTTCACCTTTCGCATGCTTATCCCCTCCCACCATCACCTAGAAAAGCGCGGTCCACCGGACTGATCGCTAGCATTGGCCAGAAGAATGGTTGGTCATGGCATGGCGCAGATGTTGTGTTAGCTCGCTCCTCCACCCACCCCTGCTGCAACCCTCCGCTATATTCGTCCCCTCACACCCACTTGCTGGCCAGAATAGCACACACAACCCCAAATGAATGATGCGAGAAGCCCATCAACCATCTGCGGAGCTCCATTTCGGGCACCATCCCTATAACGAGAAGTGCTGCCCGTTGGAGGGGAGGGGTACCCTTGCCAGGCGCTACTGTGTGCTGACCACTGTGCTGGAGCGCTCACGTCTGCTTGCCCACCACGGCACATTGATCCATCCTGCAGGTTATGCACTAGCTACAGGTGGCAGATGTGAGGTGAATACCAGTATGCAAGATTCGCGGTTTGCTGGCAAGGTTGGGCATAGTCAATGCAAACACACCATTTCAATCGAAACAATCGTGATCCTTCTGCTGGCACGATTGATCGTACTCGACAACTGCGTAAAAGGTCATTCAGCACGCCATTTCTTTCTCATGCTGCAATCTGTCACTTCCAGATATGTCGTCCAAACATCTCAATACTACCTGTCCCCAGTGAACTAGTGCCAGAATACGGCCCCCAATCACATCTCAGTTCGAGGAGTCGTCTTTGGCACCACCACTAGCCAACGCTTAAAAAAANGAGGGTGCTCCGCTTGCTTTGGGGTCTTATGCAAGCCCAGACAATATTGAAGAAACTGGTTAGTCACAATCTTGCCACAAGAGAACGTTCTCCGCGGTAATGCAAAGGAGACATTTCTGAGAGGGCTTTTCCGCTTTTGCAACTAATGTCGCAAATTTATCCAGGGTATGATCGCCGACGCACCCTTGAAAAGCAAAGAAAACGAGGTTGCTGTTAGTGGCGGCGGCAGATGATGCTGGCTAGCCACGCATGGTGTGCACATGTCGCAGCCAGAGAGCCAGTAAGATCTCACTATCGCTACGTCACAACGAAGCTTTCATCTAGAAGAGGTGTGGCAGCCACACGACGTACGCAGGCCAAGCCAATGAGCATCTTTCATGCACCCTCCCTCTCTTTGACCTGGGGCATCGCCAAAAGGAAAGCCTGCGAAAGCCCTGCAGCCAGCAGAGAGCACTAACTAACTCTCGGTCCGCGCTTGCACATGCTGAAAACCTGCTACGCATTTAAGATCTAAGCATGCTACTGTCTCAGTTCGATACTTGAGGCCTCAGTTGCAATACACTTGCCGTCATGTAAGTACTCGTGTATGTGCCAGTATTCTCCTCCAAAAGGGTGCATGGAAAAACGGCGAGGCGGTGGTTGTATTTGATGCAACACACTCACAGACTGCCTTGCCTGCTAACCTATTTGCGAATGCGTGTAAAGAAAAGGCATTTTCGGCCCCAGCCAATCAATTACGAATTTATTATTTTCACATTCTTCTTTCCTATTAACTTGTAACCCGTCTTACAATACGATAGGGTCCTCGCCTTGACTCGTTGCAGACCGCCGCAGGGTAGGCGAGAATACGCCACAGCGTTGTCATGAATGTAACAAAAACGTAATCAAACGTCTCTTCAAAACGTTTATACACGATTCCCCATATTCAGCTCTACGTTTCATGCAGCAAAAACAGAAACCTTCTCCGTTGGATCGTCTACCAATGGTTTCCTACAGACAGCTCGGACGGGAAGCCCGCACCCATCCCCACCGTTCCCCGGAGGGCTTGTTTTAGATCAGAGAGAAAGCTGAGAGGTGAGAGGAAAACTGACTCTCACATACCCTGACACACATAACCGTCAGCTCGACAGGCCCGTCTCATTCGCGCTGAGCCGAGATTGACTGAGATTGGGGTGGCAAATTACTTGCATTTCTACCAACAGAAAAAAAAAAGCCCTCAACCCTGCACATAAAGCAGGAATGACATCGGCATGCATGTGATTTTCGCATCCGCTAAATATTACCCTTCGCAGCACATCTGCCGTAGCATTCGCCTGTAATGTGTGCCAATTAATCAATCAACCATCTCCAAAAAACAAGGAAAACTTGAGCAACGGGCCGGAAAACCGCTATTCCTTGGTTAGAAGAAAAAAGACAGCTGTGGCTTGACGCTACTCAGCGGCCCAGCGCTGGGCTGAAGAAACGCCACCGCACACCTAAAAAAAAGATTCTGGCCCCAATTGAGGCTCTCCTACTCAGCGCAGCCGGCGGCCACTCCGGTCTGGACCGCTATGGCGACACTCCGTGTGGGAACACACCACTAACCACGCAGCCTGATGGAGATGGCACTTACGAGAAAGAAGAAGGCAGACGAAAAATATATGAGCAAAGATGCTGGCGGCAAAGGCCGCTAGCTTGAATCATGCCAATTCGACATGGAGAAGTAGAGATGTTGGTCACACCTTCGGCTCCGATGGTTCGGCGGCGGAGCAGCAGGTCGCTGTATCGAGGGTATTGCTACAAGGCTGGATTGCCAATGGTGCCAGCGATAGAATTAGTTATCTGCGGCATTTGTAGAATCGGTTACAGGAACATATGCCGGCATATCTAGAGAGTTTAATACCGCATCAATACTCAGTTGCCATTACGTGCGGCAATTACACAATGAAAGCAGCTAGTCGAGCCAATTAGCGATAGCTCTTGGCCAAGGTTCCTCTTCTGCTCACCATCCGTTCAATTCACAGGTCATCGCATATCGCCGCTACCTCGTCGAGCGAATCGACCACATAATCCGGCTTCAGCTCCTCACACGCCTTTGCGTCGCCGTAGCCGAAGCGGCACCAGCACGACTTGGCCCCAATGTTGCGCGCAAACTGCACGTCGGCTACCGTGTCGCCCACCTCAATCACCTTGCTCACATCCAGGCCGTCCACGTTGAACTTGTCCTTCAGAACCGGTAGCAGCACCGCCGTGTAGCTGGACGGGTCCGGCTTGCGGGTCGCTCCCGGCGTCTTGTCGCCCACGATGAGCTCGCGCGGCACGCAGTCGGCCAGGCCGCTCCTCTCCAGCGCCGTCACCACGGCT